>RJWM01008905.1:41202-70890 GCA_004363535.1 Dasyprocta punctata
AGTTTCAGTCCATAAAGTGGGCTCCAAGGCAGCATGGGATGACGGGGCTACAGTTCATGGCGGCTGCAAGCTGCAAGCCGCAATCCGCGCTGGCGAGAGAGAGGGCAGAAGCCGGGAAGCAAGCAAGAGGAAGACCCGCCTTCCCTTATACTGTATCTCAGCTCCACCCCTGGGCGGGTGTAGCAGTCACGTCATTAATGCTGGCGCCATTAATCCTGGCGCTAGACAACAAACTGATCACAAGTGTCAGACTCAGCCCCATCAAAAGTATGAGGACTTGGGGGTACATAGCATATCCTATACAGTATCCATCAATCAGCCTTCCTCACCTGACTCCCCACTGTCTGTTTGCAGGTTGCAGTAACTACCATTACACTCTCATATTCTATGAGATTAACATTTTCTATTTCACTGTGATTAATTTCATAAGGGTCCCTCAAATATCCGTACACTGCCTTAATCAATATTTTTTCTTTCAAATACAACTAATAAATTTTAGATTATGACTTTTAGGGAGAGATGGTTAGATTTAAGCAGTTTTCCTATGATAAATCTATCTAGCCAACTTGCACTTAAAAATAAATTGGAAGGAAATTACAAAAAACTCTGTGTTCATTAGGTACACTAAGAAATTGAAAGAATATTTTGTAACTTGAAGAAAATGAAAGACCTGACAGAAATTGTTCATATTGTTTACATTATAATAGACTACTATTTTAACAGTGGCATGAGGACCATAGTAAGACCAGGAGTACAAATATTTAACTATTCTCAAAAAGCAGCATACTACATTGAATTATATTTTCTGGAAATAGATTTTGAGTAATAGTATGCATACTAGAGATATATGATCCATGATAGTCTTTTGTAAGTTTATTACATGAGATGTCTGTTTTCATTCTGGGATAATAAATATAATTTGAAGAAAAGAAAAACATTGAAAAATCATTTCTTTTTAAGGCTGTATTTTTTATTATATGTATATACTTCATGATTCAAAAATCATTTTTGTTTTTTCACAACCTCAGAAATAAAGCCATTTCAAAAACTTCTTCCAGAATTCTAGTCTCAAAATCCTTTTCCTTGAAAACTGAAGACATACTACTCTGTGCAAAAGGAATGGAATCACAAGCAATCAGTCTTCAAAAACAACTAATTCCTAACTGAGAACCTCCAGAGGATGTCAAGCATGTTCTTTCTATATATTTCTTTTATTTATGTCTGCTACAGAAAAGTAAAGAACATAGTTTGAAAAAGCAGCCACTATTTGATTGTAAAAATCATAATCTTAACCTGCTGTTACCTGCACTTCAATCATGCTAAAAAGCATCCAGTTAAAACTATGGGAACAAGCACCCACTGTCCTCTGTACCCAGATCCCTCCCTCAGGTGGCTTTTTTGCAGTATCTAGCTCCCCATCTTAAACACTCACCTGAGTTACTCCGTGGGAATGAAGAAACTGTTATAATCCAGGTCACAACATCAAAGTGAATTACCAGGTGTCTTACTTTTCTCTCCTTGCTAAGACAGAATACCAGACACCCAAAATTAGGGAAGGAAAGGTTTTCGGGGTTTCAGTCCATACTCAGTTGGCTCCAAAGCAGTGTGGCATGGCAGGACAGCCATTCATGGTGGCTGCCGAACAGCAAGTGCCAACAGGCAAGCGAGAGAAGATGTGCCCTCCCCTAGCCCTTACACTGTATGTCGGCTCCACCCCTGGGCTGGTGCAGCACTCACGTCTCCAATCCCAGCACCAGACAACAAACTAATCACGAATGCCAGGCTCAGCCCTATTTATGATTACATGAAGCTTTGGGGGGGCCACAGGACCTTAGCCACAACATCAAGTCTACTGCTATAAATTTACCTGATACCTTTGCTTCATTCAACTGGGGAAAGAAGGTCATGAGGAAAAATAGGAAGACAGTAATCTTCACATTAAGAACACCTCTGATACACGTAAAAATATGTATTAAAAAACTAAAATATGCTCAAAGTAACATATCTCAAAGTTCAATTTTCCCTTTTGCATTCATGTTCTTTACCAATTCCATACTACCTCTTCTGATTGCAGGTTTGAAGAAAGATAGAAAAAGAAAAAAAATATGTTACATAGTCTACAGGCATTGGAAACCTCAACAAATGCTTTTTGACTTGTTTAAACTTTATTAGTAGGCTGCTTTGGAGATATTTTAAAGTAATGTGTTACGTATAAAGTGTTTCCTATTCTTTCGGATATATCATGTACATGACTTCTTTTTCTCCAATTTCTTTCCAGTGGTTCTTTTGTTGTTGTTGTTGTTGCACCGGGGATCGAACTCTCAGCCTTGTGCCTGCCAGGCAGGTGCTTAATCCACTAAGCCAAACTCCCAGCCCTATCTTTTTTCGAGGCAGGGTCGCACTGTGTAGTTCAGGTCAGGCTTGCTCTTTCCAGTTTTTTCGTGTGAACAAAATTTTCACATGTCATTAATTAAATTGGATACAGTGAACTGAATTGTGTGAATTTCAATTCAAATGGAAATATACTTACTTAACACTTATTCTAGTCTTTTACTCAGTATACATTATATATAATCAAACACAATTTATTAAAGCAAACTTCCTCAAAGAAATTGAATTATTTGGACAAGAAAAATATGGTGTATGTTAGTTATCTACCAAGAAAAGAAAATCCCCACAAATATAACAGCAATAGGTAGACTAACACCTGTCTTCTATGTAAAGATATGTTTATGACAGATTGAGACCGCACATTAAACTGGTTACCATGACCTTGACTTTTTTCCTAAACATAAGCAAATAAATAGTTATTTAATACTCAGACAGCTAAAACAATGCCTACTAATCCACAAAATTAACTATGCCATTATCATTTCCAAAATCTGCTATAATTTGACCTTACCATCTTACTAAATCTAGTTGAATTTCAATTGGTTCCCTCATGTCAAAGTCTCAAAACACTTGCTCACCTTCCCTCAGTTAGAATTCTCTGCAAGAAATTTTTCATGCCTGGCATTTTCATGGCATAAATAAAGTTTTTGTATAAATAACAGCTTATACTAAAAATGCTCTGGTTGAAATTCTTCCACACACTAAGCTGGAAAAGCAAGTCAGATGGCCAAATTCAAATCCCAGGAACATGAAAATAGATTCAGGTTCTTGAAAGAAGTCCAGAGTTTCATGGCAAAGGGCACAGATGCAGGGCAGGTTGGAAAAAGGAACATATGGGAAGACTAAGGAAACTATGATTTGGGGGCAAATCTCACAAAATTTTCAATAATTGTAAGTGTGTCCACTTTTGTTTCTGTTCAGCTCTTTATTATGATTGTTTCTTGGTACTTCCTGAAAAAATACTATTTATCTTAAAAAAGAGGAGTGAAGGAAGAAAAAATTGGAGAGGGAAGAGAAGGAGAAACACTACCAGCTACTTTCATTTCCTTCCTTCCTTCCTTCCTTCCTTCCTTCCTTCCTTCCTTCCTTCCATTTTTCCTTCCAAATTACCTTGTGTACTCATTCTCATGAGGCACTAGTTCTAAGACCCTCAGGATTTACAAAAATCTTCAGGTACTTAAGTTTCTTGCATAAAATGATGTAGTATTTGAAAATAATTTGAAAATAATCTATAGACATAGTCCTATATATGTTAAATCATTTTTATAGTACCCAATGTAATGAAACTGCTATATAAATAGCTGTTACACTGTATTATTCAGAGGGCAATGCTGAAAAAGATAAACTTGTATTTTTTCTATACCTACCTGATTTTTTGCAGGATATTTTATCTTTCATTGATTGGATTTATAAATATAGATCCATTGAATATGTTGGGTTGACTATAATTTAGTTCTTATCTTGTATGCAATATCAAACTCTAAAATAAAAAGAAGATGCAAAATATAAATGTAAAACTTCAGTGCTTTAACTAATTTAAATTTTGGGAGATGATCAACTAGGCTATTAAGCTGAAAGACTTTAGAGGCTTGCTCGGTAATAAAGAACAAGAAGCATCTGACACTTAAAATAGATACTTTCCTTATTGGTGACAGGTTAGTGACTACAAGATAGAGCACTCTGTGGCTCAGGACAGTAGGCAAGGGCAGAGCAGGCTATGGAATATCAGCATGACATACAAGCCATATGAGCCTTTTGTTTACCTCCACTAAAATCTTGCTTCTACACAGACCAGATAATCTCTCTTAAAAACCACAATTCAAACAGTTGGTTTCCAGTTCCTGAGTACGAGATTTCAGAGTTGAGACACACTGAGCTTGAGTGGTGTCTTGGTTTCTTTTCTCTTGTTGCTGAGACAAAATACCCAATACTGAAAATAAAGGAAGGAAAGATTTATTTAGCTCACTGTTTATGGAGGTTTCAGTCCATAATCAGCTGGCTCCAAGGTAGGGTGGCAAGGGTCCAGGGCAGCACTTCAAGACAGCAGCCAGAAAAAGCAGTCAGAGCAAAATGGGAAAAAGCAAGCCTCTTTTCCTCCCTTATGTTATACACAGCCTCCCCCATTCCCAGGGTGGGTGTAACACTCACAAAATCTCCTTGCCCTGCTATTGCACAGGATGAGAATATTTACAATGTAAGAACCCTGGCTCCCTGCTGAGTCTCTTAGTTGAACTTCTAAATTTCTCAACTTAATATAATTTATCAACCATAATAAGTGGGTACATGGTCTTCCCCACTGTGGGTGTAATTTAGAGTTCAGCCTTTTCTGCTAGCTTCATTACCACTTATTCTCTATCATATATTCTTCCAAAACTGGTTGATAGATCTTATCTACTGTTGTCTCATTTCTCACTTTCTTATTTCTTTTTGTGTATAACATTCATAGTTGTAATTCTTACATTTCTTCATTTTAAAATTATTTGTGTGAGCATGAAAATAAGTGCATGTCATAAATTTACCATGATAAACCATAAATTGAAGCACTGAAACTTCCAACTTCAATCCAGATACATTGACTGCCATCTGTAACACATTAAGAGATGGCCAGAGAATGAAAGATTTGCCTTGTACTCCACAATTCTCATCTGTCCAATGATGACTGCCTAAGTGGATAAGCAAACAGCTGAAGGAAAGGAGAAAGCATGTACCCAGAGTTTGTCATTGATGATAACAGGAGTGGAAGGGGCTTATGGACACTCTCTGTACATTATCTTTTTAGAAAATATCACTTTAAGTAATATTTCCTCATTATGCCATGCAGTAGATGAAAATGAATAAAACCAGGTCTATAAGGGAGAAAACTAAGAGTTTAAATATTTTGAACAAAAATATTGAAAATATCTCAAGTGAAAAAAATAAGCATCTGATATTATTCAGAAGAAAAAAATCTCTATAAGGGAAATCAACTAGGAATCTACTTAATTAATGTTTCTAGAGAAGTCCAGAAAAGTTACAAAAGAATTAGAACTCTTAAAAGTAAATGTCTTAAGACAACAAATAGAACTATTTCTACAAATTCAATGTATTTTTGAGTTCTAGGCAAAGTTAGTGTAAGGTATGTGCTAACCCAACTTTTGAATTTCAAATACCAAATTAAAAAAAAATCTTAAAGAAAATGAAGGTATTATTCATTAAAATAACTAAAAAAATAGGTCAGTTTTAAAATTCACATGTAACATCTATACTTGATTATGTTAAAATGAGAAAACAATTCAGAAAATGATTATATAAAGGATCCTAAATAGGTAAGATAAAAATTTGGAAAAATAAAAACATTGAAGGAAAATATGCCTAAATATCTTAGTAATTGTCTCTGAGTGTTGTGAGTTATTATAACACACATTCTGACACTATTTCCTACTTTTCAAATACTCTATAATGATCATACATTATGTTAATCATTTTTTAAAATGCAGATAACAAGTGAAAAAGAAAGGGAGAAAAATCTTTCCTACAAGTACGTTTATGGAGTAAGCTATGTTGGATGAGGATCATCCAATTCAGAAACTGTTTCCTGAGTTTCCTCACTCCGAAGCTCTGTCTGTACCCTAAAGATATGAGTAAGCTTCGGATAATTCAATCAGGCATTAGACAGATTTCAAAATCTTACCATAAACTTTCACCAGTCCCAAAACTTCAAAGACCATCTTTTTTTTGGAACATTTAGAGCCATCAACACAGACTTTCTGTAGAAAACACTATTTTCCTGGGAGTTAAATACTGAAATTTCTATGGAGGCAGTGATTTGTCAAACCTAAACATCTTCATAAGTGTAAAACCATGCTATTTGTACCAGGCCTGAGATACACAGTTTCTGTCAGGTTTAGAATAATAAGGAATCTTCCCAGGTGTCTTGGCTACTTTTCTTTCATTGCTGAGACAAAATACCTGACACCCAAAATTAGGGAAGGAAAGGTTTATTTATCTTACAATATTGGATGTTTCAGTGCATATTCAACTGGCTCCAAGGCGTGGCACAGGGGCAGCAACAAACGGCAAGAGCAAACAGGGAAAAAGAGAGAGAAAGCACGTTTCCTTCCAGCCCTCACATTGTATGCCAGCTCCACCCCTGGGCAGGTGCAGCACTCACACTTCCAATTCCAATGCTAGACAATGAACCAATCACAAATGCTAGATTCAGCCACCTCCATGAGTGCACGAGGCTTGGGGGGGCCACCTAGACACAAACCATAACACCAGGAACAACAGGTTTTGTCTTTTTTTCTTTTTTGAAAGCTAGTATTAAAACAATATACTATTTTATATATTAAACAATGAAATAATAGAACTAATGTGAACTGTAGTTTTCTAAGTGTAGGATGCAAAATTTTAACTATAGAACCCAATAATCTGTATTCACAGTTTCTTACTATTTTAAAAAGAATGAATGAATCTGATGCTGGAAAAAAATAAAACTGACTTGAAGTTGAAGGCTGTGGCTCAGACTTGGATTCAAACTTAGTGCAGTTATACTTTCTGAAAAGGAGAGGTACTTCTTTTATGCTTGATATTTATTATGGGAATGTCTATCTGGGCCAAGGAAGTGTGAGTAAACAGAACCTGTAAACTTTGAGGTACAGAACAAAGTGGGACAGTATTCAACCAGAATTGTGAAGGAACCAACACATGGGGAAAAGTGTACAATTAACGCTTGATTTGTTTTTCTACTAATCTGGTCAGTTATGCTTTGCAAACTTGACCAAAGTTAGGAGCCTGTCTCAGAGAGCTGAAATTTTTTTCAACTTGATTTGTTTGCATAATACTGGCATTATTACTGTACTAATTTCTTCATTCATCAAATACTTAAATTTTCAAAAATGAAAGATGAATTTGTGAACAAAATTTTTAAAAACTATGCTTAAAAAAGTCTGAAGTTGAAGAATTATCTTGAAAATCTCGAAAGTTCTCAGAAAGGTAAATTATCAAGGCAGAAATCTTCTAGAACTTTGCCGCTCTTTAACGTGGGTCTTTATTATCCAGGTTCTAAACACTAGCCCATTCACTAGAACAAAAGACCCCAAAACCATTTGATTGAGTTAACTCTGTTCTAAATGTTACTGTTAACTTTCACTGATAGTTGTAATTATTCTGTGAAAAACAGACACTCACAGAGGTGACCTTTTGTGGTGTTTCTGTGTATAAATGTGGCTGGCTTCTAAGTCGGACATCCTGGATTGTGTGTCAGGTTGAATTTGGCGGTAGCTCAGAGAACTTCAATAAAGTTAAATGAGTTTCCTCTTACAGCAAAAATGCCTCAGGTGGAGTGACTCCAAGATTATTCAATGCTACAGTTTAATGGTGATCTCAAAGACTCACATGCTTTCTATCTTCTACTCTGCTATTCTCAGATAATTGGTCTTAAACCAGTACCCTCCAAGAATACAAAATTGTTACCACAGCTGTTATCACTTGCAGGAACTACAGCATACCCCAGAAACAGCAGAAAAGGACATGTTTCTCTGAGTCTTTCTGGTTGTTTGCTTGTTGGGTTTGGGGGATATTTTTGTTTTGTTTCATTCTGGTTTGGTTTGGTTTTTGTGTTTTGGTTTTGGTTTTGCTACTAAGGCATTCCACATAGGGCCTTTTCACTGAGCTACATTCACAGCCTCCACTCAGCTTCTTAGTGTTGCTGTTGTTATTGTTGTTTGGTTGGTTTTTAATTTTGGTACAGGATCTTATTAAGTCACTAAGTTGCCCAGTTGCTAAGTGGCCCAGGTTGGACTCCAATTTGCAGTCCTCCTGCTTCAGCCTTCCAGAGTACTGGTATTATAGGCCTGTGACATCACACCTAGATCTGAGTGTTTTTTGAACAGTAAAAAATTATTTCAGAATTCTCCCTGAGCAGATCTCCCTCAGAATTACTCTGACCCACTTTGTGTCCTACGACCAATAACAACACAAATACACACAGGAGCGTGGGATGACTATGATAGACTAAAAAGATGAAAACCACCTAGGAGATAAAAATAAAAGTACTTTTCCTTGGCATATAGTAGCTATCTTAGAGGCAACAGAGAAATCTGAAACTTACCAAAAGAAATAAATGATGCAGAACAGAGGATTGATTTGGAGTAGTTAACTAACAGTTCTTACTACAAATTGAATGCAATTCCTAAGCTTTCTAATGACCTTTAGAATATAACCAAACATTCCTAACTTAAAGCTCTTCATTTGTTACTAGCAGCAACAGTACCCTTTCTAGTGAATCATAAAAGATGGTAAATGGTCTAGCATATATGAAAGCACGGGTATTTCATATATGTTAAATTTGTTTAAGTGCTGTAGTACCACTCTAACTTTTAAAACAATAACATAAATTATGAGGATTTTGCAAATTAAATGAATTTCTAAAAACTAATCTAATTATTTTTGTAAACTTCTACTCTAAAGAAGGTTTATTCTTATAGAGGTAATATATATATTACTCCTAGTCTATCTTCTCAATGGACAAAAAAATGTCATTCAAAATCAAAAAGTGCGTAATTTTTTATTCAGCTTAGCTCCTGCTGTAGAATTATCATTCATTACATAGAGAAAATGTGGATATAGTCAGTACCTTATTAGCATAGCTAAGTTTGGTTCAATTCAGAGATAACAACATTTTCTCCATTGGAATAAATGAAAATACATGGCTGTTTGATGTTCTACTACAGAGGATATTTTGTGGCAAGGTACCGTATAAAGCAGGTGCTACAACATGCTCTACTGGGCAGAATGACAAGTGATGGCTTCCCCAGAGTAATAGCAAAAGACAGATTTAGTGAGTCTTGATCTATGATGGAGAATCCAAACACCAAGACTGAAGATTAAACTCTGCCTATTGAAGTGAGAGTATTTGCATTTGCTCTCTCAGGAGAGCTTTTATCAATGGCAAGGCCCTGCCGTCTTCATGTAATGCCATCACCACCTGAGGATCTCTAAAAGAGGGCTTCAAAATCAAATGAAAACATTGGAATGCAACAAATGTAAGGATCAAAGTCTGTCTGGTTTCTAAGATGTCACTACTCTTCACTAGATAAATAAGTACAGAAACCGCACGAGGTGGTCCAAATATTAACCAGAAATTTCAGTAGGTTCCAAATGTTCTTTGCATTTACCTGTCTATAAAAGTATGCTCCTTGGAGATTATTTATCAAAAGATACCATGTACTGAACACTTTTGGTCACTTGTGGTCTTAGTGCTGACAGAGTATTCATACCGAGCTTTGAAAATAGAATGAGACCAACATCAAAGGCTTTAGCTTCTACCTAAACAAGAGTGCTTCATAGTCAAGGAAAAAAGCCACTGCCTTGTTGAAAAGATTGTGATTCTATTCACAGCTCCTTTTCCATGTAAATTTCATATGACCAAAAGAAAAATCTTCCAATTCCTACATCTCAGTTACTTTAACTGTGAAATCAGAATAATATCAAAAATTCCTATGTAATTTCTGTCTAAATTACTTTTTAAAAACTTCTAATATTTGCATGATAATGATTTTTAAAGAAATATCAGATCCATATAATTATTAAATGATGTTCATTAAATATTCAAACAGCACAGATCCAGAATGTAGAAAAAGAAAATGTATAGACTAATGCATCATTATTAATAGATAAGATATGGACAGTTTTAGACAGGAAAAACCCCAGCTAGTTATAATTGTGGAAATATATTTTAAATTCTTAAATGTTGCATTATCAATATTGTTACAGGCAGCTGAGTTAGTTAGAAATATTATAGGCAGTCAGGCAGGGCTGGGCCCTCAAAGGAGCCAGTACAGAAGACCAGATACCTTGCAAACTTGGAGAAGACAGAAACCTCTGTTGTGGGCCAGAACTCAAGACAAGAGGCAAAACAAATGCAACTACACCCTAAGTATAAACATCAGGGATTGATATTCTAAATAGGTATGGGTCATCTTGAGGAAGCCAGGAGTCACCATCCCAACCCCCGACAGAAAGTCACTGCTCTTTAAACGCGCCCACCTGCTATGTGACTCATTTCCCCATTTGTCCCCAATTTGGTCAGTTTTACCTGAACAATTAATCATTTGGTTGACCATAGCTCTGTGTCACCTCATGCCCACCTGCCTTGTGCGTTCCCAGGTTTTCCCCATCTTGGACCTGTCTCACCTTGTGGTTTTGCTGTACAAAAGTCCCTAGAAAGGACACAGTCTTTGGCAACCCACTCGAGAACCCTTCTGGCTCTCTCCTTGACAGAATCTTTCTTTCTCTCAATAAATATATTCTACTCTTAACCTCCATTGTTCCTAAAATTAATTCTTTGATTTTAGATAACATGAACTTGTACCAGACATCTAGTAGGTTGGGAGTTTCATTCCCCTAAATCAATATGACTTCAGAATACATAAATAAATTCATCAAAACCACAGAGAAATTATTGTAAGTGTGAAAAGAAGTTTCAATATTTCTTAAAGGGTCTAAGGTGTTTCACCATAGTAACTGATAAAATTTTAAAATATCCTATTATTTCAATACTTTCAAAAGATATTTGATAAATTCAAAACTTACTCATAACATGTTAAATATAAATTTTAAGTAAGCTAATGATAAAAGAAAACATTATCAGTTCAACAAAAAGTATTGTCCCAGACCTGCAGCATTTTAATGTCTAATAAGAATTAAACATCCATTTAATCTTGATGTCATTTGAAACCAAGAACAGAATTAAAGTAGTAAGTCACTGATTTAGGAGTGAGTTCATCCCTGGAGAATGTTCATAAGTCTGACAAGTGAGTTTCACACAAACCCTGTGAAAGTTCAAAATGTGAATATTTGTAAGTCAGGGATTTACTTTACCTGTTATGTCTGTGCCTAACCAACATTGACCTAGAATACCAACTAATGGAATAAGAAGTTTACAAGTACACAAAGATTAAAAAGCAAAGTTTGGAAATAGCTGATGTCTTAGCTACTTGTTTTGTTCCTGAGACAAGAATAACCCACACACACAAGTTAAGAGAGAGAGGGGTTATTTGGCTGAGTTTGTAGAAGTTTCTGTTTATGGCTGGCTGACTTCAAGGTAGGGTGGAGTGGCAGACGGTCATGCAGAGGCAAAGCAGGGCAGGCAGAAGGCAGCACACACCAAGCAAGGACAAGCTACAGCATGCTTTCTGCTTTTATATTCCATCCAGGCTCCTGCCCTTAAGGCGGGTAGCACTCACCCCCAGGGCCCAGCCCCCATAATCCTACCCAGAAATGTGTCAAACCAATCAGTGGACTAATTTAGCAATCACACACCCTTGAGTCCAGCACCACACACCCTAGATCCAGCCACCTCTGAAAAGCCCCACTCATGACAGCATGAGGCTTTGGGGGACACGTAGAAACAAGCCATAATACCTGATAGTATTAAGAGAATTATATAATCACCTACATAACAATCTGTTCCACTCTTAGGATTATTGGGAAAGTTTAGCAAGATGAATACATAAAAATCAACTAAATGTCCATATATTACCATAAAGAAATAGAAATTTAACTTTAAGAAGGCATTTTATACAGAAAAACTGTATAACCCATATTATACCTATTTTTAAAGTTAATTTTATAATGTAAAATAATGTAAAACATACAAAAAGATATAGAGAGCTATATCATGGCCTGGGAAGAAATGAACTAAAATCCTGAAGTTGTCAGTTTTTCACTAAATCAAAGAAGAAATTCTCTGCAATTTAAAACTAAATTGTGACTAGATTTTATTTAATTAATTAATTGATTACTCCTGATGGTGGAAATCAAACCTAGGACTTCACGCATGCTGGGCAAGAGTTCAACCACTGATCTCCACCTGCATACTCTCAATGTATTTTAATGGGAATCTATTTAATGGAAGTATTTTAATGGAAAGACCACTGCTGAGAATGATTGAGACACATACATTCAAAATAATAGAATAGCACACACATTATAATATTCTTTTGGAGGAATGCTAAAACATTGAACTGTAAGTTGCTAAAATAGTTTTGCATCTCTAAATGTATTTCTCAAACAAGCACCAACAAAATGGAAGCATGTTAACATTGCTATACTATTACTATGTAAAATCATAAGCTCATTTCAGTTGAGGTATTCAACAGTATTGAACATCGCTTCATTTTAAAAACACTGTACAAATTAGAGAGAAAGTACCTAGAAATAGTAAAAGCTGTAGATGATTAATCTGTAGAAAATATCATACAGAACAGAAAAAAATCTCAAAATGTTTCCTTTAAATTCAGAAACAAGACAAGGATATTTATGTTATTTAATAAAATACTAGAAGTCTTAGCAAAAGCAGTTTGACAATGAAAAGAAATGAATTGTGAAGGGAGAAGTTACCTATTTTTATAGAAAATTGTGTTTTTTGTTTTTGGTTTGCTTGTTTGTGTGTGCGTGTGTGTGTGAGCATATGTGTGTGCGTGTGTGCATGTGTGTGTTTGCTTGTGTTACCAGAGACTGGGCCCAGGACCTTGTGCATGCTTGGCAAATACTCTCCACTGACTAAGCTATCATTCATCATTTTATTTTATTTTATTTTTTAATTTTGAAATTTGTGATCCTTCCATCTCAGCTTGTTGGATATCTGAGATTACAGGTGTGACACTATGACCAACACAAATGTCATGATTTTATACATAGAAAACTTATATAAACTATATTCTCCATCAAAATAATGTTAGGAACTATAAGCAATAAAGAACTTATCACAAAAGAAATTGTTGCAATAGCAACAAAAACTTTGAAGAATAAGCTTAACCAAGGAAGTGAAGTATCACTACAAAATTATAAAGTCATAATGAAAGAAACTATGGAAGACACAAAAACATAAAAATGAATCTTGTTTTCATGAATTGGAAGAATAAATAATGTTAGAACAATCATATCATCCAAAGTCACCTATAGCTGCAATGCAATTCCATCAAAATATCAATGACTTTTTTGGACATAGAAAATACAATGCTAAAATTCAGTCGAAGTATAAATGACCTAGGACAGAAAAGTGGTTATCAGAACAATAAATACTGACAGCATTACAGTATCTGACATTAGAACATCCTAAAGAGGTACAGTCATGAAAACAGAATGACACTTTCATGAAATCAGACAAACATGACCCAGAACTTCTATGAATGGTTACCTATTCAAAGAAGTTGAAATCATTTCACCAAATGATACTTGCACGCTTAGGTCTATTACACTGCTATTCACAATAGCTAAAATATTGAATTTACCCCGATGCCCTTCAGTGGATGGATGGATGAAGAATACATAGCATGCAAACACAACAGAATGCTATTCAGCCATAAAAAAGGAACAAAGTCCTGTCATGTTTAGCCATGGAGGTAGAACAAACAATCATCATGTTAGGTGAAATTGATATAGGAAAACGATCTCGGTAGGAGACCTCCAAATGATATGGGGAATGAGACTCCCAACCTACTATACGTCCAGCGTGAGTTCGTGTTCTCTAAAAATCGAAGAATGAATTTTAGGAACAACGGAGGGTAAGAGCAGAAGGTATTTATTGAGAGAAAGCTTCTGTCTAAGGGACAGAAGGAGGGCCTGAGTGGGTTGCCCCCGATTCTGTCTTTTCTAGTGATTTTTATAGAGCAAAACCATGATGGGGAAAACTGGGAACTCATAAGGCAGATGGACTTGAGGTGGGACAAAACTGTGATCAACCAATAAGATTGGTTGTTTAGGTAAGATTGACCAAATCAAGGACAAATGGGGAAGCGAGTCACATAGTAAGTGAGGATTCTTACGGATAAGGGGATTGGGATGGTAATTCTTGGCTTCTCAGGATGATCTATCCCTAATCCCTAATGCTTATACTTAGGGTGTGGTTGCATTTGTTGAGCCTTCTGTCCTGAGATCTGGCCCACAGCAAGAGGTGTGTATCTCTTCCAGGGTCACACGATATCTGGTCCTCTGTGCCTGTTCCATTGAGGGCCTAGCCCTGTCTGACTGCCTATAATATTTCTAACTGACTCAGTTGCCTATAACAAAATGAGTCAGACAAATACTACCTGTCTTGCTTATTTCTGGAAACTGTTAAGGCAATCTTGTAGAAGAATGGAATGGAGCAGTGTTCACTACAGGTTGAGAAGTACAGAGGCAAGAGACAATAAAAGAACTTCAAAATGAGCGCAAAAACATGGAGTGAAAGAGCTCTGATTTCTCTTTAGCACAGTAGGATAACTAGTAGCTAAAAGAATGTATTTTTATAGCAAGAAACTAAAAACAAACAGTTTAAAATACACAAAAGTGACTAGGATTTGAAGAACTGGAAATACTTGTGATTATCACACATTGATACATGTGACAATTAAAACATTATATTGCTTAGAACTCCAAGAATCTTGGCAAAATACTGAATTGACACATTAAGGTCTTTTAGACAGCTACCAACTACATTTCCACAATTAGGCTCATTTCACGTTTTTTTCTTCTTCTTTTATCAATTAAATATTTCTCACATTTCCAGGACGAACCTATATTTCCAACTACATTTCATTTTTATGATCAGTGGGGTTGGGATGGCAATGAAATTAGGAAGGGGAAGAAAAAAAGGAGACGATGAAAAGGCCAGCATTCAATAATCTATTCAACTCCTAACTCATCTCCTCCACTTCACTCCAAAATAGCAATCTACTAGGAGGTTTGTAGAACTTACCAACATTTGGGATTTAAGAATCAACCCTCCAAACCGGGTGTGGTGGCGCACGCCTTTAATCCCAGCACTCGGGAGGCTGAGGTAGGTGGAACGTTGTGAGTTCAAGGCCGGTTTGGGTTACAACATGAGTGCAAGGCCAGCCTGAGTTACATAGTGCAACCCTGCCTCAAAAAGCTAGGTCTGGGAGTTTGGCTCAGTGGCTTAAGCGCCTGTCTGTCAGGCGTGAGGTTTGACTTAGTTCAGTGGCATAAGCACCTGCTTGGCAAGTGCAAGGTCCTGAATTCAATTTCCAGTATATATATATATATATATATATATATATACATAATCAACCCTCCTTTTTAGCTACCCACTGCTGCAGCATGTTGTAACTACACAGAGAACATTTAGTAAAAACCGTCAAAGAGACAAATGGTCTTATTCACTGACCTATTCTCTTGATTCTTCTATTTGCCTATTTTATTTTTCTTTAATATAATACCTTGCTTTTACTTCCAAAAAGAATAGATAGGATCTTTGTGTTTCTTAAATGTGGGATCCTAGAAAATATTGCCATTTACATGCATAGAAAATATGTGTATTTATTTATTTATTTTTAAATATGCATATTTAAATGTTTATTTAAAAGCTGATTTAAAATTTTTAAATAGACAAAGATCCTTATTCTCAACTATCTTAACATTTCAAGTTAAAACACTTTTTGGTGTATCTCTGAATTAGAAAATGTTCTATTTTATTCAAAAAGCCAATTTAGATTAATAGTCAAAAAGACTCTGATAACCATGTTTAAATTATGAGAGGTCTTGATGAATCTGTAGTTTTCTGTTTCTGGATCATCTATATCTGTCTGTTTATTTGTTGCATGGTGCCCATATTATATCTGTTGGGTCCAAGTACTAGTACATTTCTGAATTAGAATTTCACTCTATGCTTCATATAAGTGACCTGGCAGAAGGGTGCAATAAAAGTGTACTTTGTGATACTGAGTCCACTCATGCCATTACAGAAAGCACAGTGTCAGCTCTTTCATTGCCATTACACACCCTGTTTGTTCAGAAATAATATACAGAGCCATAAAAGTTTGCTTGGCTGAGAGGTATTACCTCAGACCACAAATAAACAATTAAATAAGAACCATAAAATGACTAAGACAATTGATTATATGTAAAGTTTGAGCCAATAGGGTATGTGACCTGGGTTCTATGCCAGTTTACTGATAGCCTTTCCTTCATAACAAGAAAACCCCAGGCAAGTCATTCTAAGAAGAAGGAAAAAGATCTAGGTGAAGACCCAATATCTGAGGCTATTTGTTAAACAGATTTGCCTGTTTCTTCACCATAATTGGGAAACAAAAGCTATTACAGTGGTGATGAAATTTGCACTTGGATAATATTTTTGTGTGTCAAGATTTTAAACAAGCATCAGGAAAATAGCCATGATAGATCCCCAAATATAAACCAAGGCTTATCTTATAAATAAATAAGAGAAATGTTCAGAATTTTGTAGAACAGGCATAAGTCACAAGATTTTCTTTATAAATAACTATGTCTTTATTTTATATTTAAAATATGAGATGTAGTCACAAATACAGTGGATGTTTAAATTTTAAAAACAGTGTGGTGAAGTTCACCTTGTCATTCATTAATCCCCTTCAAGATACTCCTCTCACTTCAAACCCATCCTATTGGTCTTGCCACTTTCTGAAGCAGTTCTGAAAATCTTCATTCATGAGTACCTTTAGTTGTGCTACTTTGGCTGCCTCAGTTTCCTGAATCAATTTTAAGTATGTACTTTTAATACTCATTTTTAACTTTAGGGAACAATGAGAAGTCCAACAGGGCCAGATCTGCTCGATAAAGTGAGTGAGGACACATAAAATGTTAATATCTGACCAAAATCCTTATGTCAGAAGCAATGTGTGACACAGAACATTATAGCAAAGGATGATGCACTTGATTCTCCATTTCTCAGGCCATATCACCTCTTAAATATCCCTATAACACTTTAAAATATTCAAAGTTCTCCACAGTATCCCTGGGTACAAATTCAGTCTTTGTAATTCTGTATTCTGTGTATTTACTTCTTGAATGTTCTAATAAGTCCATATAATATTTAGAGTTATCCCTGGTGTCCCTGGGTTCAAAATCAGTCTGTACAATTCCATCAAGAAAAACAAAAAGCACATCAGCTTGGTGCTGGAACTTGATTGACCTACTCCCTTTGCATAAGAATTGAGAGATATCCTTTGAGAATTCTGGATCTTTTTCTCAGGATCATAACCATAAGCTCAAGTTTCATGTCCCATGACGACATTTCATTAAAAGCTGGAATCTGAAGTGATGCAATCAAACAGCTCCAATGAAATGTGTCATTTGTGCTTCATGACTTACAGCACAAAACATACCTTTTGTCAGCTTTGCTCACAGCCAAATGACTGCACTGAACAAGCTGAAACTTGTCATGCACCGTTACTAAGATTCAACACATCATATTCAGTAATGAAAATCCATGCCTGCCCATTGGATGGCATGCAAAAGACACTGCCCATATTTTCAATCACATAGCCTATTATGTAACAATATATGTGTTACCCACATTGATTTCTCAACTGCTGTTGGCACTGCAACTCAGGCTTCTACAACAGAATACAACAGAGTGGGTGGTTTTAGAACAGACATTTATTTCTCACAGTTCTGGAGGATGAAAATCCAAGATAAGCTATGGTATGCTTGAGTTATTCCTAACAACCCTCTTCGTAGCTTGAATAAAGCAACATTTCCTCTGTATCCTCATATGTGAGAGGGAAAGAGAGAGGGTAAGAGATAGGCAGAGCAGGAGGAGGGCAGAGAGAGAGAGAGAGAGAGAGAGAACCCAAGCTAACCAGCACAGCCGTGCTATGTTCTCTCATCCTCTTCCTTTAAGGACATGACACTAACCCCAGATCCAGGGTCTCAGCCTCTTACTCTAAATCTAATTACCTTCCAAAGGCCCTATCTCCAAAGACCATCAACTTAGGAGTTAGAGACTTCACATATAAATTTTAGGAGGACGCAAACATTTGGTCTGTAACAGATAATATTTGTTTTTTCCTGTCAATCTGTTTTTTAAACGAAATAAGACTCCAAAGTCAGTGTTTCAGTAGCGAATTACTGTGCATAAGACTTGGTTGCTGTAACTCTCTCCGCAAGAGATCATCTTACACCCAGCATCATTGCCAATGATGATGTCCATTGAATTATTTTATTTCTCATTGGATTACTCAACAGTAGTCTTCTCCTGTGCTTATTAAAAGATAGTATTAGAATAAAATTATGTTATGTAAACTACAGAACATTCATGGA
Organism: Dasyprocta punctata; assembly: GCA_004363535.1. Taxonomy (NCBI): domain Eukaryota; kingdom Metazoa; phylum Chordata; class Mammalia; order Rodentia; family Dasyproctidae; genus Dasyprocta; species Dasyprocta punctata. The sequence goes on from RJWM01008905.1 coordinate 59,656, forward strand.
CTATTATATTCCTGAAGTTGAATTATCAGAATTTTAACTTCTACTCTGCTATGTGACTATGAAGAACCACTTAAAGTCTCTGTGCCTCAGCTTCCTCATCTCTAAAATGATGAAAATGATACCTTAGGCATAAATTTTTGGGTTATATTGGTGGGTAAATGGTAAGTACTTAAAATAATGTCTAAAATACATTAACTAAATAATTGTTAGGAAATAAAATGGCCAAAGCTTTATTGATCCATACTCTCCCAGCAGGGATTTTTCAAATCTATATTTTCAAAGATAATGAATGTGTATGGACAGTGGTAATGATCCAATGTTGTACAAGTGTACAATAAATGAAAAGTAAAATAGAGGAATAGGCAATTCATTCCTTTTTTTGCAAGTCTCAATTGTTAAGTACAGTTGGTAACACAAAACAGAGCACTCCAATCATTTTACAGTCTTATGAGTTCTTTGCCAAGCATTAAGTAATCAGTTCAGACATGAAAGTACTTACCTTAAGTATTACTCGATAGTTGTCACTTATTTCCTTTCATAGAATTGAATGAACGCAAATATTAGCATCTCATTTAGTACTTCTATTATGGCAAAATATTTCATAAATTTTATTCTCATGAAATTTTATTTAACTAAAGTTTATTTAGTATTTTACTGTCATGAAAAAAGATAAAAGAAGTTTAAAAGTGAAATTAGTTTGGTCAAGTCTGGGCTCACTGCTAGATTAATTTTGTTAAAGTGTACTTTTACTGAAAACAAACTAATATTTCCTCTGGTTTGCATAAAGTAGAGAGCATTATATTTTCTTATAGAAATTTACAATTGCTAAAATCCAAAATCCATGCTAGCTTGACTTATACAAAAGTAAAACTGTAAAGATGCTTAAATTAAATTACACCTCCAAATGGAACAAGATCTACAGCTCCAAACTGCCACCATTTGAACTATTAACTGAATTATCATATGGAATATTGCATTGTTTTGAAGGAGTCCATAAATCTTTAGCTCACATATCAAATGGTTCCTTTATCACATGAGAATGAAAGCCACAAGAGAGACTGTATCAGTAAAGGAAATCACAAGTAACCAAAAATTTCTCTGGTGCTAAGTTACATGTTTGCCTCTTTCATGGGGCAAATTCAGCAACTGTTTTACTTTCAGTAGGATGAGGAAGAGGGGTGAGGTCAGTGTACTCGCTTATATTGGTAGCGGGGGAGAGGGCAGTGACTCTGCAAAGTTCTTAGCAGGCAAACGACAGTACAAGCATTCATATACCGTAAGTTCATGCCTGGGCATGAACATAGGGAAGTGAGACGAAGACAAGGCCACCACTGACTACACGTGGACCGAGCTAATGAGCCCTCCTCCTCCAGCAGCCAGCCCCAGCCATGCTCCTGCCTGCGCAGTGAAGGTTACTGCTCTCATCAGAGGATGTGACTTCTCAGGGCCTCTCTGCTCTCAACCTGCCTGTTCCATGTTCTGGAGCCTCTGTGCGTCACAAATACCTATAAGCACACAGTTAAATCATATTCCCATCATATTTAAATGAATGTAAGAGGGGATGAGTAAACAAGAAGTGGTTTGGGAGTCTTTCTCCTCTCTAAAACTTCCATGAAACAATCAACTTTGAATAATAAAAGAAAAACAGGATCCACATCATAAAAAATGAGAAATTTCAGTTTAGTCTGGAGAACATGAAGTAAGATTGAAGAAAAGCATATATGATTCTTGCTTGCCTGCCAGCAGCTAGTGTCTGAAGTGACTAGAGCAGGTAGTGGTGGAACCATGTCCAATCTTGAACTGGAAGTGGAGGGTTAGAGACTCAGCCAGCTGTGGGGCAATCAGGGAACACATTCAGAACACATACGTGCTTCTTGATGGGTTTTTTTTCCTGAAGCCACACTGAGTAGAAAGCCTCCTACTCTGATTATAAAAGGGACCCTGTAGTGACAAGCTTTTGACAGGAACAGTCATTAACAGGCCCAAAGCAAAGCTTCTAATGGTTTCAGGATGCATGGAACAGACATTCTCTGCTGCAGTGGCAAACTATCCAATTCTGGCTCTCATTCTCTCCTCACTCTCAGACGCTGTATACCTGAATTTGCATAATGAATGTTTCCAACCAAGAGGAAACCTGAAGAGAAAATAATAGACTTACTGTAATTTCAGGTAGCTATTCTCAACAATCTCAAAGGAACCTTATTTCTCTTCCAGCGTATGCATTCACATCAAGGAGAGTAATATTTGCTGGTAAAGAGAAAAGAAAAATCCATTATCTTTAAAAAATAAAATGTGCTGTAAGACATATGACTATATATATGTATATAATACACATTTATATTATATACATGAAAATACATGAAAAGTAGTGCAAAAAAGTCAAAGACTTTAGAATGTTTAATTGATACTTAACAAGATTTTGAAATACTCAAACTTTAAAGCTAGAATAAACTTACATAAAGAGAAAGATACAAGGGAAATCATCCAATAGGTATTTATTATATATAGTTGCCATGTTAGAAGCCCTGAACTAAACTCTGAAGTCTCTGTTGTGATTTTATTTATTTATGTGATGGTGGGGATTAGATCCAAGGATGCATAGAAGACAAATTTGGGAAGCATTCAAGCAATAAAGATAAGGATTGATGGTTAGCTAAATGTGGAATGGAGACTTCCAGAGAGATGGAAGCCATTGGAAACCTGAAATGATTCATGAAAATAAAAAGCATCGCTGATTAAAATCTTCCACTTAGGAAATTAACAGTATATTGAAAAACATACTTTAGTTACAAGTAAAGTCATGACATTCATAAAATTCAAAGAAAAAGACAAGAAGGATTAATATATGACCAAAATATTAGGAGTAAAAACCTAACAGATTACTCACTAGGGAACCTAAGAGATAAAAATGACCAAATGAAATAGGAAAAAGTTTTAAAAAGTAAATAAAATGACATATTCATATTAGAATTTTACTATTCAGTAATGAAAAGAAATAAACTACCACAGCACAAGAAGTCATAGAAAAACCTTAAGTACATAGTGTATAGTGAAAGAAACCTCTAGAAAAGGGATGCACTACACAATTTCAATGATAGGACATTCTCAAAAAGGAAAACCTGCAGATAGCATTACAGCTTGGGTCTAGATGTCCCCCAGAGTCTCATGTTGTCCTAGGTGGGGCTTTTCGGAGGTGGCTGGATCTAGAGCCTGTGATGTTGGGATCAAGGGTGTGTGATTACTAAATTAGTCTACTGACTAGCCTGGCCTAGTTCATGGTGTGGGTAACAGGAAGGGTGTGAGTTGTACCTGCCTTTAGGGCCTGTCCTGTGGATAAAATATGAGTGGAGGCCAGAAAGCGGGCTGCTATCGCTGTGTGCTGCTTCCTCACTAGTTCACTGCTTTGCTGCCTTCTTCCTGCCCTGAGCTATTCCTCCTCTGTGATGCCCCTCTGCCAAGCCACCCTGCCTTGGAGCCAGTCAGCTATGAACTGAAACCCCTACAAACTGTGAGATACAATAAACCTTTCCTTGCTGAACTTTGGGTGTCAGGTTTTTTCTCTCATCAATGAGAAAAGTAACTAAGAGAGTGAAAAAGGCAGTGACTTGCAAGCCTCGCATGGAGATGGAAAAGATGAACAGATGTAGTGCGTGGAATTGCATGGCAGGGAGAGTATTCTGTCGGGTTCTGTATGATGGATCTGCAACATGATGCACTCATCAGATCCTGTAGAATTTCAATGCAAAAAAACCCCTTAGTATAAATTATGAACTTTGGCTAATAATACAATAGATTATCTGTGCCAAAAAAAACCCACTTAATGCATAAATATTAATGATGATGATTAGAAAGTAAATACAGAGGAGGAGAAGGCAAAATCTGAAAAGAGGTATAGCTAGCAAATGCATCTCTAGGGTTAATATTTTATTTGAGATGTAGATTAACAATTTAAACTTGTACAGATCAAACTTCTGTTTGAATGGTTATTTCTTACCTTAAGGAAAGAAGAAAACACTTTTAAGTATAATAATCATTTATCTTCATAACAGTGGATCTGCATAAGTCAATAATGCCATAAAGACAATTTGAGGCCATAAACAGAAGCTCAGGAAATGTAATGAATGAATGTAATTTAACCCCAAATTAAAATAAGATATATGTCAATAAATTCCCTAACAGTATCCCTGATTATGTGCATTAGGCAAAGATCAGTAGACACTGTATTGACTTTTATTTAAATTCCAATGACTATTTTTTTTTGTTTTATTTTGTTTTTGTTTGCTTGTTTGTTTCTTGCTATGTATTCCAAGCTGCCCTTTAATTCACGATGAGCTCCGGCTGACCTTGAACTGTTGGCCATTTTTCTGCCTCAGTCTCCCAAATATTACAGATGAGTGCCACCATGCCAAATTCATAACGACTCTTTCTGAGAGAGAAAAATCAGAAGAACACAAATGAATCTACAGGATTGAAACAACAATCTCCTTGGCAAAGAAATTCCAGTTTGAAGAATCATGGAGACAGTGATTCTTTAGTCTAAAAAACAAAGATCTAGACAAATGAAAGAAACTTTGAACTGAATGTTGAAGCAGACTTTGAAACTTTCAAGCTTTCATACATACTGGGGAAATTTTAAGTACTAATGAGAGAGCTAACACTGGCCACATAGTATCATTTCGTAAGTTGTATTAAGTGATTAAATTGGACATGATGGTTCTGAAGTACTGTCAAAGACTCAAGAGAAAGCTAACCCAATTTAAAGAATGGATGACTCATATAGTGACCTCGTAAATGTAACAATTTAATGTACAGTAAATACAAGTCTGATTTCAAGTCAATTACCAATCCTGTCTAATCACCTGTGGAGAGAGAATAAATCACATGCATAAAACAGAATGAGCTATGATTCAAAAACTGTCCAGGCTGACCAGAAACTTCTAAGGTGTCTTGGATCAAGACTCCCCATACTAGCTGATGACTAATCATCCTGAATTCTCTCTTTTTAGGAGACTAAACCTGTGACCACTCCTTGTTCATACTAATCCAAATTCTTCTACTAATAAAATACTAGGTGTACTAGTCCATGCTTACTAGAGAAACAGATTTAATTCAAAATATACAAATATATAAGAATTTGGCCTGAACTACATTTGGCAAGTTCAGGCCAGCTTGAACTACATAGGAAGAGTCCAAAAGGTCTGTCTGCACACTGGAGATTCAAAGAATCCAGTTAAAGGCCTGGAGCTCAATGTAGTGTCCCCTGTGAGCTCATATCAGGAGACTGAAGGGTCTGTGCTGGAAGCCAGGAGATGACATCCAAGGTGAAGGCAAAGAGTGGAGCTACTCTGGACACACAGAAGCAAGCTCTTCATTCTTTACTTCCCTATTACACTGTTTTGGGGACAACCGTCCTGGAGTGGGGGGATCTTCCACACCCAGAACAATGCCAACCCAAAGAATTAAGTATGTGAGCCAAGGTACCACTGTATTATACCACACAACACCAGAACAGGAAATTAAAAATTCAATAAGCAACTTCTCTTGAGTGTGCTTTGCTTTTGCACCATCATCAATTGGAAAAGTTATAAGTTCAACCATTGTAGGTCAGGGTCCATTTGTAACCAAATTTAATTGGAAGCCCCTGAATACATTAGTCTACAATTGTAAATTCATTTGATCATAATGAAATAAAATTAAAGTTATGTACTTTTACTGCAAGTTCTCTTGGAACAAGGGACAGTGTGAGTCTCCAGGAGGAATGGCACGCAGGGCTTCACCACTGTGTCTATGCAGTGTATGCTCCTCCCATGCAGCATGTTTCCAAACTCTTTTTCTTTAATTTCACACTTCAGGAAGCAATAGTTTTACTACCACCCTGTATACTACTACACTGCATACACTACCACACCGCAAACTAAGTGATGAAACAAAAAGAGAGGAAATCATTCCTGTTTTCTTATTTATAACTGAAGAAGATAAACACAAAAATAGAGTAAAAATATGTATCTGGAATTAAAGAACAAAATTTCTTTCATTTTTTTCCTGTTTTGTGTAAGTTTATCTTATTAAAAGAAAGGGTCTCTATTTAGAGTGTTTAAGGGACAACAAGAACATACTATTGTAGTAATTAATGAATGGACATACTATTGCGGTAATTAATGAATGAAAGTGTGAACTCAGTGATAGACCTGTGCCATACAATTCCTTAAAGAAAGGCCCTTTTATATCAGGTGAAGCGTAAGTTGTAGGCTCACTGGACAGGAGACTGGTAGACTCTTTCTTGTTTAATAAATAGTTAAGAATTGTCCTCATATAGCAAAAAAATAGAAAGAGTATATATATATTATATATATATATATATATATATATATTTCATATGTATATCCTCACTGTTTATATTGTGACTGCACTGCATAAAAACAATTGTTCCCACAGAATTTTTAAATACCGTGTTTCCTCAGTAGGTAAATATATCTCTTACAATTTAGACTCTGCCCAAGTAGACTTTTCCTGCTCTTTGGAGAAAAAGAAAAGCTACTTGAATTATTCTAAGTTAATAAGTTGTGCTATAAATTCTGACAGCCCTCAGGCTCTGAAAGATGTAGCAAGAACTAGAGAGAAAAAGAACAACTTTAAATTACCTGATATGGACATGTGCTTCCCAGTTATACCTGAATACTTTAAAATAAAATTCCCAGAAGTCTTTTGGTTTATTGGCTTTAGTTCATACAACAACTGATAATTTGAGTCAGAATAAGTGATCCATATCTGTAAATGACAATTTTTAGAATATTCTAATAGTAAAATTGGGCAGAATATTTTTAAATGCATGAAAATACTCATCTGTTAAGTAGAAGATAAATGTTGTTATTTCTTCAGAGGATTATAATTTTCTGACTCTAAGTTTTCCCAAGTAGAATGTAGCAAAAACATTTACACATAGATATTGGCTTAGGTGAATAAAATTAACTTCTCTGTGGAGTCCAAAATGCTCCCTGGGCCAAATATTTCATTAAAAAAAGAAACTAAACATATTTTTGTGACTCTGAAAAACCTACAAAACAATTGATTAAATATATAATAAATTTTAGCAACCAGCAAAACATGTTTCTTTTAAAAGAAGATTTTTTAAAATTCCAAAGAATACAGTGGTTGCCGTTTGTGTGCATTTTCTATAAAACCAAACTCTATATACCTTCTCTAACATAACCAGAAAATTACTTTTTAAAAATGATGTGCACTCTCTTTTAAAGATTTAGGAGGTAATGCTGGGCAGGGAGGCTCCGACCGGAAGACAACCTAGCCTACCTTCCTGGTGAGTGCGCGCGATCGGCGCGGACTCCAGGAGGAGAAAGAGATGTGTCTCTCCTAGGCCTACCAGTGCACCAGTTAAGTATCAAGAATCCGCCCCCCTCCACCCGCTGTAAGCAACCTGCTGGTTCAGAGGACTGGCTGAGTTGACAGCAACTATGGTACATAAAGCACCTAATTGCTTGTATTGTTCAGTTGATTTTGTAGACCTGGAACCAGCAGTCTGAGCATCTCTTGGGAAGAAGATAGTATGCAATGTAGCAAATATAGGGGATTCTTCTCTGTCTTGTCTTTGAGGCCCAATATTGTTCTCATTGTTTTGCTTTATTCTAATTTGTTTTTTTGGTTGTTTTTTGTTTGTTTGTTTGTTCGGCTTTATTTTATACTCTGTTTTTATTGGTTTTGTTGTGTTTTGTTTTTGGTTTGATTTTACTATACCTGATGGAATGGTCAACTATCCCAAAAGTAACAAGGTATGCTGTAGTGGCTGTAGTTTTCCTGGTGTCTTTCTTTGAAGTTCTGTACCAGTTCTACTGCTTTGTTTTGATTGACTTTGTTCTGTTATGTTTTGTTGGATTTTAGTATCTTTAAAATAAAAAAAAATTTAAAAAAAAGATTTAGGAGGCACTATTCCTACTGAATGGATTCATTTAAAAACACTTTTAATTGATAGGCCAGTAAGACTGCAGCTAAGATCATTCAGTGATCACCTTCCCATAGACACACCAAGTTGAACAGATACTGAATCATCAAACGACCTTCACAAAAGCTAAGGAAAGCAAATGAGAGATTATAGTCCTTACTTTTAGCATAACAAAATGAAAAGTCACACTGAAGAAGGCAGGAAAAAAACACTTGCCCACGTCAACCATACCCAGCTTTCCAACATCCCAGCCTGGGAGGAGACACCACCTGCCTGGGATAGAGAATATTAAATCCAAATCTAAGAACCATTATGAGGCCCACCATGGTGCAACCCAGTGCTAGACAACCCACAAGCTCTAGCACCAGGCCAATACTTGGGACTAAGCCCCTAAAGTTGCCTTTGGCCAGATGGAAAGACACTGCCTCCACAATCCAGCCTCCAACGTCTGCATGAGCAGTGGGCAGGAAGGCTCCACCTTTTGCAGCAGGGTATAAAAGTCTCACAGTCAAGTGCCTGGCCTCCCAAAGTAAGATCAAGCACCCAAAAAAGCTAAAAGCCTCATAAACATAACAGACCTCACCAGCAGAGTCTCTGGACCAGCTCTTATCTTGGGGAAACACTATTGCCTGAGGAACAGCCTCAGGTTCTGACCACATCAGTTCCGGTTTCACTGAAAAACTGGGCATGCTCACTGTCCTCCCAATACTGTGAAGGCCCCTGGGCTTTGAAACTCAGGGTGGTAATATAGCAACAATCTTGGTGGATGAAAAACTATCTCTACTATCCATTCCTCAACCTTGAGAACCATGGCTCAGTGCACATATACAAAGCTCTAGAACCACCTGCTACTAGACAAAGAAGTGTGATCTGGTTGGTAGATGTGTGTTTGGCTCTGCATCACTATCAGTTAGGGCATGAGCCTCAGTGTTCCCCTTAAAATAATGTCTTTATGTCTGGAAGACTCAGAAATGCCTCAATTTGGCATCACCAACACCACTCAACCTCTGGCAGAATAAGGAGTGGCAAAACCCCCATGTGCTGGGTGTGTAACAGGGTAGTAAGCAAACACTTTGCACTGCTATTTGGTGCTGGTCTAATGTAGCACTGGTGAGATCCTAATGGTCTTCTGTCCCCAGACCTGCCTGTGGCCAGAGCATCTGGAACAGTTCTAGGGTCAGGCAAGACATGTGGTCTCATTTTGTTGGGCAACTATTATAGCTCCTGGACCACAAGTCCACTTCAGAAACAGGGAACCCAAAGTATCAGGCTTTAGTCCTAACCCAAAGTTGTGTTAGTCTTGGCTGGACATTGACTGAGAGTGTGAGGCAGTCTGGTGATAATGGTCAATTCAGATATAGCACAGATTCCTGGAATGGATCCATCCATCATGATGCTGCCGATGAACAAGAAAGCCCCAGCAGTGTCTGACCAAAGACCAGTACCTATGGGTGAGGTATCTTGACTACTTTCACCCCAGAAATAAGCTCAGAGAAGTTTTCCAAGACTGGAAAACAAAAGAAACAAATAACACATAGGGTTCCTCCAATTTGTTTGACAGTCAGCTTCTCAGCAGAAACCCTTCAATCCAAGAAAGAATGGCATGAGATTTTAGCAATACAAATCAATCAATCAATCAAACAAAAAAAAAATACAATAATGGCACTGTAGCCAGAAAAGCTATTCTTTAAAAATGAAGGAAGGATAAATACTTTCCTACACACAAAATGTATCTCCACCAGACCTAGTCTACAAGAGATACTAAAGAAGCTCTTCAAGCTTAAAGAAAGAGATAATAACAAGACAAAGGAAAATATGAGACCTATGGGTAAAACTAATTATAAAATCTAATACAGAATGCCCTAACATTTTAAGCATGATGAGTGACCCGCATATATCGTAATATGAAGATTAAAAAACCAAACAGTTAAAATAAATACAATCAATTAACTGTTAATGTGCTAAGCAATAAACAGTATGAAAAATTTAAAAAGAGATAATACCTTTGAGTGGTGCCACCCACACCCAGGTAGCACCTCCAATCACCCATACCCAAAACCATGCTAAACCAATCAGAGGACCAGTTGAGCCATCACACCCCTTTTGTCCCAGTTCAGACCCTCAATCACACCACCATCTACCCTAGAACCAGCCACCTCCTAAAAGCCCGACCTATGTCCACATGAGCCTTAGTGGGGAGAAGAGGAACATCTGGACACAAGCCATAACAAATAGATGAAAACATTTCTAGAAACAAATGAAAACAAACACAGAATAACCAAGGGAATAGTAAGGGGAAAGTTTATAGAAACGATTTCTCACACCAATTTAGTAGAAATACCTCAGATAGACCTCTCACTATATCTTAAGAAACAAAAAAATTAAACTCAAACTTGGTAGGAGGGAAGAAATAATAAAGATCAAGACAGAAATAAGTAAAATAACAAAGACATTAAAAATTAAAAAGACCAAAGAATTTGAAATCTGCTTTTGATAGGATGAAATAGACAAACTCTTAGCTTTACTAAGAAAAGGAGAACAAAGACTCCAGTAAAAGAAATGACAATGGAGACGTTAAACCTGACACCTCTGAAACACAAAAGATAATTAGAGAATGCTATGAACAGCTTCATGTCAACAAATATGATCATCTAGGAGGAACAAAATTCCAGACACATAAACCAGAGAAAGAATATACCATCAAAATATAACAAAAGCTGGCCTGATCAATGATAAGTGATGGGATTGAATCAGCATTAAAAAATCCTCTCATCAAAGAAAATCCCAGGACCAGACAACTTCACTACTAAGTTCAACCAAATATTTCAAATTTCAAACAAATTATCTAAAAGACAGACAAAAAAGGAATTATTCCAAACACATTCTGTGAGGTCATAACGGCCTAGACACCCAGACCAGATAAAGATATAAAAATAAACAAAATACAGACCAATTTTTCTTAATAAACTTAGAGGACTAAATCTTCAACAAAACACTAGCAAACCATCTCCAACAGTACAATGCAAAGACTTCATGAAAGTGGGACCCATTCATGGAAAGGAATGCAAGGATAGTTCAATATATACAAATCAATAAATATGATTACAATATCAATAAAACCAAGGGTAAAAACATATAGTTTTCCCAAACATGAAATTTAAGAAAGTTTAGCACTGTCATTGTTATTTAAAAACTCTAAAACTTCAATACTCACACATATATAGATATCTTTGCTCTTTATTGTAACATTATTCCTATTTTATACTTACATGGATACATAC
>RJWM01008906.1:0-70547 GCA_004363535.1 Dasyprocta punctata
AATCAATTTATATTCATATTCATGTCCATGCTGAACAAAAGTTGTTAACTTTAGTACTTATGCATTTGTAAACATATTAACTTTAAGAAATAAAGAAAATTTTAATATCTGAATGATCAGAAAATTCTCAATTTGTACAGATAACTTACTATGTTTTGTTGAATTTTATTTCAAGTAAAGTATGATCAATTCAAGAAAAGATTAAAAATTTAAAATAAATATCAGGATTTCTGAAAATTATTTTTCCCACACTTCACATGCTGTGAAACACCTAACGTGACTTTCCTAAGTGTCCAGTGTGTACCAGGATTGCATATTTAATTATCAAGTGGGAGAGCCAAGCTGTGCAAAATAATGTTTCCCCATCTACCCATATAGTCTTTTGCTTTCCTTTTTAACAATGTTAAGATACTATTTTGATATTGGGGCAACAAAGGTCATTCTCCTGTTCTACATTCTGTAAAAATATTTAAAAATTCAGAACAGATTGACATGTTTCATGATCATTATTGGAACAAACTCTAATCAGAAGCACTTTTTGGCAGTCTTTACTTATCTCCACTGGTTCATAGTTGAGCAATATCTCCTTTCAATATTTTTTCAAGGGAGAAAGAAAAAAAAGGATTTAATTGTCCAGTGTGTTACTGTTTAATGATATCTTGAAATTTTCAGCTTAAAAGAAGTAACTTTCTCCTCTTAGGTGAGAAAAAGGAAAACAGAGTAGAAAATACAAATAACAGAAACATTAGGTCATAATTTTCACATTGGGCAATGCTACATTCTAAGGATTGGTAAAGAATATATTCTTATATTTTTTCAATTTAAAATGTATCTACAGCAATGGAGATTCATTTTCCCTCATGCCATTGCTAACCACTTGGGGCAACCACCCCTCTCCTGTCTATTAATACTTTGGTCTTACTCCTACCCCTTTGCACTGAAATGATTGCTTACTTACATTCCACTTCCAGAAAATGTAAGTTGTACTACCTGTGTCACCAGGACAGCAGGACATTAGAGACAACTACTAGCTATAGACTGAAAATTTACTTCTAATTATATTATGAGATACCTAGAAAAGCTTGTTTTTGAAAGAATTCGGACAAGATACAGAATGGACAAAATTCATAAACAGTATAATATTTATATATAGTCTTAATAGTTGCCTGTAATGAGATGATTTGCAATAAATCACTCATAAGAAATCAAAGTCATCACACAAAAACAACTATTAGAATATCATCGACTACAGGACTTTGGCCAAAAAATTTTTTCAAGTAGGGGAACAGACCTCTTTAATCTTTTCTGCCTAGCAATATCCATGTGTAAATCAAATTTATTTCACACAACCAAAAGTTAGAGTTGGCAATAGGCTAGAAATCAGATGGCATAATTCAACCAGTGGTGCTTATGTTGTGCAAACTATAAAATACCCACTGTAGAAAGTAACATGAAATGAATAGTTTCAATGTGGTAGACTCCATAGTAAGCATTTCAAATGAGTTATTTCCCATCAGTGGATGAAGGGATAAAGTAACTGTGGGATATATAAACAATGGAATTTTATTCAGCAGTAAAAAGAATGAAACTCTATCATTTGCAGCAATGTGCATGGAACTAGTAGACGTTAAGTGAAATACATCAGGCGCAAAGAGACAAGTGCCACACATTCAGTTATGCATCATGATGGCTAATCTTGATAGTGGACTTAACAGGATTGAGAAACACTTGGTAAATTAGTGAAGCACACTTCTTGGTGTGTCTGTGACAAGGTTTCCACAGATGATTGGCATGGAGCACAACAAACTGAGGGCAGGGGCTGATCCCTCCTGGATTTGGGTGGCACCATCCAATAGGATAGGGACCCAGAGAGGAAAGATGTTGGAAGGAGCAGGAAGCAGAAGAGCAGGCTGTCTGTCTCCTTCCATCTTTGCCTCTTGGCTGCTAGAATTGAGCAACTTTCTTCAACTGTGTTGGTCCGCCATGGTGCTTTGCTTCACCACAGGCCCAGACAGTGGAGCCAGTTGCCTTTCCTCTAATGAGCTGTTATTCTCAGGTGTTTTGTCATAACAGCAAGATGACCAACACATACATGAATGCTGATGTCTCACAGGAGTGGAGAATAGAGTAGCTGCAACCAGAGGACTGGGGAGGGAGAAACATAGAGGAGATAGTGGACACAGGGGTATGGCCTGACAGGAAGAATATCTTCTAATGCTCTATAACACATACTGTAAATGCAGTCAACAACCATCAATTGTGTAATTTAAATACGTGATAGATAAGATTTTAAATGTCCTCCCCCAAAAGAAATGATAAAGATCAGTTATCTCAAGCTGATCATTATACATTGCATTGATGTGTTAAAATATCACACTACACTCCATAAATATATATACTTAGTATGTGTTAATAAAACTATTTTAAACAAATAAAACATTATTTCACTGAATCATCTAGGCCTTAGGTCACACAGTATCCCACACCTTATTTCTGTGTCTTGACTCGCTAACCCTACATTCTTGTTAAAATTGTCTATGCTTTTTGAGCCTTATTTTCTTATCCAATAACTTGGAGTAGGAATACCAATCTCACAAAGCTGTGAGAAACTAGCTCTTCTCAGAGTACCTGCCACATGAATGTTTATCCTTGCCTATGACTTTGATTACTACTTCATTAACAGCTGAGTATGAAAGAGGTTAGATAACATGAACAGTGTTCTCAGTTAGTCCTTGATCCTACCATACCACTATGAATCTTGTTTTCTTCATCTCTAAAAAAAAGATGCCACAGTATCTTATTTACCAATCATTCAAAATCATCTTATGATAAGTGTAATGTATAAACAATGCCTCCACACAAAGCCTGGTAGAGGTTTCTCATTCAATCTGAAGCTGTGAGAAAGAGAGGAGTGCAAATCCTTTGGAAGCATTGATCTCAAGTTGGAGTAGAACCAGCAGTGTAGACGATCCTTCTGCAGTACATTGCCTGTAACCGTTAACAGGAGATTGATTAAAAACGCACTGGACTGTGATCTGCTTTAGAGGAAGTGACCTACAGAGTGGAACGAGAAGTAATTTATGACCAAGGTTTGTTTCTGATTAATTTTATCTCCACAGAGGAAGGCTTATCTCTGCCTACTTCCTACCAGTAGGGTATAATATGACTGTTTCTAGTGGCCCTATGTGTAGAGGGGATGTGTTCTAATTGGGTAAATGTGAGACTGGATGAAAACTCACTTTCTGACTCCATGGGTTTGAAGGAGAGAAATGAGCTCATTAAATTCTCTTCCCCAGGTCAATTAGCCATGCAATTATCCTCATGCCCAATATTAAAAAAAAAAAAAAAAACTCGATTCCATTGTAAATCTCTGACAAAAGACAAAATGTTATTACAAGACAATGGCCTATAGCTGTGTTTGTTTGTTTGTTTGTTTTTTGTTTTACTTGACAATATTATTATTGAAGGATCTAATTTCCTGATGATGGTGTTTATGTTTCGGGTTGGGTTTTCTGGAATGGAAGTCTGTAGACGTGAGGGGCCGGACCCTGCGGGCCTGTCATGCCGGTTACAGGTGCAGTTCGTCTTCTAGAAAGCAACTGCTGGCTGTCTGAATCTCGGTTATTACCTGCATGAATTGGTGGAGCCAGTCCAGCAAAAGCACGGTTTTGATCTTTTCGTGAAAACAACATCTTTACTTTTTGATTATGGTTTTAAAATTTCTCATGCGAGATTTCATTCTTGTCAACCTAAAAAGCTACTAACCGAAAGGCTTACTGTAAATAAGATTAATGGAAAGATAAATACTAAATCAGCACTCCAAAGCCACAACTGTGGCTTAATATTTAATATTTAAAATCAAAGAAGAATTTTGCCTAAACTTAATGAAGTGGATTTGGTCCTACTAACTACTAGCAATAGAGAATGGATGACCTTCCTTTGGTAAACAATTTAAAAACTTGAGGAATATGGGTATCACGTTATACTTTTTTGAAGAAAACAACCAAAGGTATTTTTACAACTTTCAGGTTAAGTTTTTTAAATTTATTATACAGAGGGAGCAGGGGGGGCTAAAAGCAATGTGTCTTTTTGGGTCACAGGACTTGTAAAAAGGATCACAGCAGGTACCATTTCTAGAAAGGCAGTTCATCTACTTCTACTTGGAGCAATGTGTGTGTGCATTCCAGTGGACCAAGAATTCCACTGGAGTTCAGTACATTTAAAAGCTACTTGAGAAAGATGTTTTATAATGGTGTGTAGGAAAAAAAGGGAACAAGTTAAATAACTCAAAGTAAGAAAATGTTTTTTTAAAAAAAAATCTTATAAGGGGTGTATTAAAATTTTTATTACAACAATAAGAGATACATTACTATGAATCCTCCTCAAAATACTCTCCTTTGGTAAGAATATCCCTATTCCATCATCCTTACCACTTTCTAAAGCCATTCTGGAAGGTCCTAGTTCTGCGAGTGTCGTTATGAAGTACGATCAAAAACACATTGAACGCTGCTGCCTACTGCCATCCAATGGAAAGGCACATTTGTCAAAACATGACACTGTGTCCTCCGCCACCCTGCTCACTGGGCCTGCCACTGTGTCACTTCTGGCTCTTCCCCAAAGTCAAAAAGACCATGAAGGCTCAACATTTTTAATTGATTCAGGCCATAGAGGCAACCAGGACAATGCATCTAAAGGTACAAAAGAGGACTTCCAGAACTGCTTCGGAAAGCAGCAAGAAGAGTGGGACAAGTGTATTCAAAGTGAGGTGAACTATGTTGGAATGATCAATGGCCATATGACCTTTCATGAAATATTCTTTTTTTTTTTTTTTTTTTTTTTTTTTTGCGGCACCAGGGACCAAACTCACAACCTCGCACCAGCCAGGGCAGGCACTTAAGCTGCTGAGCCAAACTCCCAGCCCTGGTTTTTTGAGGCAGAGTCGCACTCTGTAGCTCAGGCCGGCCTTCTGCTTGCGTTGTAGCCCAAGCCGGCCTCGAACTCACAACGCTCCTCCTACCTCAACCTCCCGAGTGCTGGGATTAAAGGCGTGCGCCAGCACGCCCAGCGCTGAAATATTCTTTTTAATTTAAATATTTACCATTTTTTTATCATATCCCAAATATCTTTAAAGAAATATAATTAAAATATCTGCAAAATAAATACAGTAAGGAAAGATATATTCATTACATAGTTGGAATTTTGAAATCACTTTAAAGCAGCCTCAAGAGTATAATTCTATATAAAGGTAGATTCATCTATTGATATAGATACAACTTTAAGAAGCTATAAAGAGATGATTTTGATTTATTTACAATAAGAGTAACGTCAGTGTGCAAACATATAAACTAAGAATATTTGTGACGGTTATCCATGTTTGCTAGGATTACACATGATGGCTACATTTTATAACTTTTTTTTTACACAGTGCATATTTATTATGAATATATTTTTTAAATAAAGGACAAATAAAATGCAACTGCATGAATTCTTATAAAAATTATACATGACTTGTATGTAATATTTCATTAAGAAAAAGCTAAGAAAATTAAAATGTTTTAGTTTTAAATTACAGAAATGGAGAAACTATAAAAAATTATTCCTCTTTCAAATACAATGTAGAGTTAGTTAATTACCAGTAAAAAGATTCTAAGTTTTAAATGATGTAATTTTTTCAAAGCAACAAAACAAAGATCTTTGAACAATGACTGTCTAAATTTCCGGTTTAAAATTGGATTTAAAGCATACACAACTAAATGCCTCCCTGACATTGATGTTGGCCTTTGATCCTAAGGATGAACCCGTGCTATTACCATTTTGTGTTGTTTATTGAGGCAGGTAAGTAAGAAGGGATACTTTGCTCTATTCTTTGATTATAAAGTTTCATAAAACTACTAAACTTTGGTCTCATATCTGTGTTTCTTCACAACTCCTTTCAGATCTATAACATGATCTATAACAAAATGGAAGAAACAAAAATTAGAATTTTCATCTATCTTTTGAATCAATGATTTTAAAGTTTTACTTAAAATATAGGAATATGTGTATATTTTATGCAGCTGCTGAAGCAAATGGTTTTCTATTTAATGATTTCCCAATCTCCAGTTGATCATCTGTCTATTTTAATTATGCTTTGGTTTCTTCTATAACAACGAAATTTCTCCTGATATGCCCCTGGATGCTCAAATTATAAAACTGAACAATGGCCATAGCAGAAACTTATTCACTGAGTAATTTATTTAACTGCTTTCATCTTGATCATTTCTTAGTAATAATCAACTCCCCTAAGCTGCAGCCAAAAACTTTGACAAGTTCACGTAGGGAAACCATTGAGTAATCATTGAATCTTGAAGACACTCATGCAATTTATTTTATTACATTATAGTCTAATAATACACAATGACGTTTCACTCTTTAGATCATTAAAGTGCAATACAGTGTTCTTTTGTCATTATTAGAGACGAGCGAAGATAACATCTCAAAGAAAACCCACAAGTTGCTCAGTTTTCTTCATCAATTCTACTCCCATCAATCACAGTGTTGGTCATTTATTTCTTTATACCGTACCTTCAAATTTACACAAAAAGCACAAATTTATACAAAGGAAAATGTAGAATAATTTAATGGAGCAATTCATCTATTCAATCACATATTCAACAATCATAAATGCACATTATGCATCTTGGATAAAAGAGGGAAGAAACTGTCCTCTTGGTCTCACAGACAGGAAGTTCTTGGGAGAGCTGGCAACTAGAGGAGGAGAAATTTCTGCCAACACTCACAGGAGATCTCTTCGGGGTCAAAAGATCCGGGGCCTTGTTAAAGCTGAAGTTCGCAATGATGACCCCGGGTCACCAAAAACAACTGCACTTGTCCTCAATGTTTACGAATTAAGAGAAAAGAGAAGTAAAAGATTTGTTTCTTGAATGATTTCAAAGAATAGATTAAGTTTAAAATGCTTCTTTGAAAAAAAATCACATCTAGAAAATTTAAGATAATTTCCCAACCATGGTGAGCAAATGAAATAATTCTTCATTTTTCAGTAGGTCTAATACATGACACACGGGCTAAAATTTTAGGGGTACAAAGGAGAACTGCCTTATTTTATTAAATTTTTGTGGAGAAAACAGCATCTTGTCTACCCTTTTAAGGTCAGAGGAATTATCATAGAACATTGTTAGTAGTGTGTTACTTATCAATTTCTCTCACCTTCTGAACTTCTTGAAGTAAAAACTAGACCTTCTGATCTAATGAATCCCAGTGGAACACTGTAGTTCCTCACTGATAATGATGGAAGAAGGGAATGAATAAGTGAATGTGTTAATGACTGAGCAAATAAAAGAGAAAATCATTTATAAAATAAGTACAAATATCCGTCTCCAGGCCATACCTCTATGGCCTTAACAATGGCTGAGACTTACAGCGTCAGGTCTAGTGTTTCAGTCTTAGCTAACTAAATCCTTCCAACAAGCTGTGAACTAGCAGTTGCTATTACCTCCATCGTACAGATGAGAAAAGTGAGGAACAGAAAGAAACGTGCTAATTTCCCAAGGTCACCCACTGCGACCTGAGCCGCCATGTAGGCCTGTGTGAGGATAGTGGCATTCGTTATGGTCCACTCATTCCGAGGTTCCCGGGGCCACCAGAGGCCGAGGCTCAGGCTAGATGCTCAGGGCATTTGTTCATCCAGGTTTCCTGCTAGAGCTCCTGGTTCTCCCCTTCTTCCTGGGCAGAAACCTCCTCTGATGCAGAGAAGCCTTAAGTACATTCGCTGTAGCTCGGCCCATTCTTGATTTCTGCTCAGTCTGAAGTTGACGGTGGAGCTCTGGAAAGCCTGGGATGGAAACCTCCTTCCTACTTCTGGCCAGAAACCTTACCCACGCCTGCAGGGCCTGCCCGTGTGAGAAAGGGCCAGCGGGCTGCATAGACCCGAGAGATGATGAAGCTCTCCCCGCTTAGAGGTCAGCGCAGTGCCAATTTCTGCACTAAAAGAGGTAATTTGTTAAACTATTCCCAAGTGGCCGAAATGAATTGGGGACCCTCTGAACATCTAGAAATTTTTCTTTTCTCCTCAGTAGAAGGCAGCCACACGTGCTGGAAATTACAGGCGCCTAAAGCTCTAATAATAGTAATTGTCCTTAGGCTCCATTCACGGTCTCTCCCTTCCTTTGGATGTGGCACTGCGATTGTGATTCAAATGATGCAGTTCCCATGTAATTTCTGTTGTCTGTTAGACGGAGCGATCGTCGTTACAAAATAAGAACTTTGGAAAAATAAAATAAAATAAAAACTTCGGTGTATTCACGTAACTTTGTTTCAACAGACATTTCCCCAGGTAGTTCTAATGTACCAGCAGTAAATGTACCGTAATGTAAACTTGTTCATTTATCATCAGTGATAGATTTTGTTGTGGAAGGGCATAAATAGAGCTCCTAGCCACATAGAAAATGTCTCAGGGCTTTGCGCATGGTAGGAGATTCTTTTTTTCTTTTTTCTGTCTGTCTATCTGTCTCCACATATTGATATGAAAGAAATGTCAGATGCAGAAAGACAGCTATTAAATATAGGTGTTTTTAAACAGTTGACTGGAACATATAATAGTGATGAGTAACAGTTTGGAAAGATAAGAGGGAAGGGAAGTAGTGGGAGATTGGGTGAAGTGTAGGAAGTTGCAGTGTTCAGCAGTTGGGTGGCTATAGTTCCTAACAATATTTATAGTTTATGAATAGCTAGAAGAGAAGAGTTCAAAGACTACGGGCTCAAAATAATGATAGAGAGATAGAAAAGCTAATGACCCTGGCTTCACCCATACATATTGAATACATATGTTGATATAACACACTATAATCTGTAAATGTGTACAATTATTTTATGTGAATCAAATATTAAAGATGCTCAAAGGGACAGAAACATTAAGTATTCTGATTTGATTATTATAATCCAGATAGATGTGTTGAATTATCAAATGGTACCTGATGAATTTCTATAATTAAAAAATAATAAAACAGAAGTGCGTACGCAGTGGTGAGTGACTTAACTGACTGCGTTTACGACATTAGGAAACTATATCTTTTTAAATTCAGTTTTTAACAGATACATAAAAAATAAAATCTCTGCATACTAATGGGGTACCAAGTGATGTTTTGATACCTACATACATTGTACAATGCTTAAATCAGGTCAATCATATCCATCTCATACTTTTCATTCACTTATGGTGAAAACATTCAGAGTCTTTTCTACTAGGAGTGTATCTTATGAATAGCATTTAATCAAACAATAACATTAAAGATTTAAAGGTAAATGCTGTAATGCCTGTTTTTGCCTCTGGATTATTATGCAATTTCAGTTAGCAAATTCAAAAAAATATCATTCTTGCCATTGAGATGATCAAAAATAATATACTTATCCTCCCATGACATTTCTGTGGCAATAATTATCTTACTTCTGGATGGAAATTCCTATAAAATGTCCATAGATACAGGGTATTTACCTGCTCTCTGGGTACCAAAATTATTGCATAAATTAAATAGCTACCAATAGTGATGGGAAACAGGTAACAATGCAGTGATCACAAGCACTTACCATGCGTCGCCCATCTGACACTACAACTAGTAACGTGTGGTAGCTATTTTTAGAAACTTGCTAATCCAAGCCATGGCTAATCTGGAAAATCATCCAGCTGAACAAATTTTAATACATGAAACAAAATCTACATTTGGAAAAAATGATACTGTAAGAATTATTTGGTTTCTCCTTCAGTCCATGTGTGGTCTATCTGTAACTGCAAGTAGTGTTCTATGTACTTTAAGCATGAATTGATGACTCTATGCCTTGTGCATGTAAACCTGCCTGCATCTAACCATTGCTGAGAACCGTTTGTTGAGAGGCCACAGTGCCTTATTTGGTAATGTTGAAGACTGTGCAGTTGATGGTATTTGATTTCTCCTTCGGCCAGGTTGCCCTTCTGTTCTGCTCTTTGCTCCTGACTAATGAAACTTGTTCTGGACTCTAAATAGAAAAGACACATGTGGGTATGCAAGGTTCCCCCTAAGAATCCAGAAGGACCTTCAGGCATATTCTAGTTTTTGGATAGAGACTGGGTCCAAACAATTCTATTTTTTTGCAACCACAATACTCTAACCCTTCTGAGAGTGTGGGAAATACAGCCTGGGACAGAGATCATGTTTGCGTTGGGTTATCTACACTGTCTTACATCAGAACTTAAGGAGCAGAAATGAATGCAATGCATAAAGATAGTAGAAATCATACCAACATGGATTCATATATTTAAAAGTATAATGATTCTGTCCTTTAATTTTTAATCATCTCTAATTTAGTCAATTGACATAAAAGACATTATATTTGCCATTTGGATTTAAAAAAGGCATTTTATGTTGGAAATTCTTTTCTAGTATTAGATTCGAGTACAACATCAGTAAGTAAACATCCTTTTATTTAAATTTTTGCTTTACACTTTAAAATATCTATGATATTTAAATTACTCGTTAATTACTAATTGTCAGTTAAAATTATTTGTTTGCACTAAAGTCATCTCTACTCATTATAATAATTAGTGTCTGCCTGGGAATCTTTCTTTGAATTTCACAAATGAAGGTCCTTCAATATTTTCAAATACTTGCATCTGTAATCAAGGCATAATGTCTGCTCTCTAGCACAACGTCCTACAAATAGAAGGCATTTCATAAATATTTGTTAAATGAATAAAGCTACCAAATGATCAATCTTCACAGTAAAATCATAAATGTATCAGGAAATCACAAGTTTAAGAATAGTTATTCTATGCTGTATACTACAGTAAAATCACTCTACTATGTCTTTAGCAGTAATATAAATACTTATCATTCATTAATTATCCCTGATAGAATAGTAAGTCACATTATTATATCTTAGGGATATTGTAATATTTGAGGTAAGCACATTTACACGCAACATAAAAGAACACAATTGTATTCTTTAAAAAAGGAGATTACCAATACGTCCTCCTTGAGGCCGAATACTTGGATTTAACAATGCTCACGCACAAGCCCTTCTTGCTATTTACACTTTATATTTATGCAACACTTTCTAACATGGCATTGTTTTGCATGTTTTTATGCAAAACTATAAATAATTTAAAGAGTAAAATAAAAGATGATAAGAAACAAGGAGATAGATTTTCTGCAGACAGACGGGAAGGGAATTTACAGATGGAAGGAGATGGCCAAGGAAGTAAAATGGATGCAGATGAGATCTTTGCATATACTAATTCCCCATAATGGGTGAGTTTATGCATTATGTATTGCAAACACAGACCAGTAAAAACTGGGATTACAAACAGAAACAAGTCCATAAATGGCACAGTGTGTGTCCTGGTGTGCATGCCAGCTGCTTGAGAAGCCTGGTCCTGTCGCCACCACTGCTCTCTTCATCCATGCCCACTGAGGCACCTATGCCTTTTGGACAGAGGCGAGGTGGCTGCCACAGAGGCTGCACATTCCCATCGGTGCTGCATGAGACCCTGGTGCCAGCACCGGGAATGTTCAGATTCTTCAATCATTGCCATCCTGAAGGGAATAAGATATCACCTCATATCTACCTATCTATTTATCTATATATTTTGGAGACAGGGTCTCACTATGTAGTCCAGACTGCCCTCAAATCTGTGGCAATGCTCCTACCTCAGCCTCCCAAGTGGTGGGATTACAGGAATGTACCACCATGCCCGGCTGCCTCTTAATTTTAATGAATTTACTGATAAACAGTAAAGTACTAGGCTTTCATAAGTACATCAGCTATGAGGGTTCTCACTTTTGGAAATGGCCTACTCAACTCTTGACTGCTTCTCAATTAATTTGCTTGACTTAGAAGTTAACTTAGATACATGTGCTGTGTTGCTAAATATTGGCTGTAGATCTATAGCTTTTTTCTTTCTTGTTTAAATAATAGCTTTTGATTACTAGAAGTTCCTTCTTTTCTTCCTTCCTTCCTTCTCTTTCTTCCTTCCTTTCTTCCTTCATTCCTTCCTCCTTCTCTCCCACCTTCTCCCCATACATTCACCCAGAGACAATATCTCAGTAATAACTCAGCCTGGGCTTCAACTCCGCCTGCCTCAGCCTCCTTAGTAGCTGAGATTGCAGTTAGGAACCCTCACATCAGTTAGAGTCTTAAATTTGAATGTGGCCACATTTACCAATTTTTACCTCTAGTTTATGCTTTATATATCTAGAAATGACTAAGACACACTGTATTCCCAAGGATACTTTTGTTTTTCACCACTTACGTTTTACTAATAATCAATTTTTGCTTATGGTGTAAGTTATGAGTCCAACTTTTCCTATGAAAAACAACTTTTCCTAGAACTATTTTTTAGGTAGGCTACTGTTTCACACACAGATTTAAAATGCCACTTCAGAGCATTAGTGATCTCTTTATTTACCCTTAAACCAATATATTATTAGTTATTGTGCCTTCTCCATAAGATTTGGTATTAGGAAGGGTAAGATCTTGCCTATTATGATCTTCTCCAAATTTACATGTTATTTTTGTTCCTCTGTTTATCACATTATAATTAGTTTGCAAAATTACAGGAAAAACTATTGATATTTTGATTGGAATTGGAATAGATTTACATTGTGTTTTGGGAGAATTAACATCCTTGTGATATTAAATCTTCCTCTATAATAACATGAGGTAGCTCTCCAGTAATTCAAGTCCTTTCATTACTTTTAGTAATAGTTTCTCCATGTATATCTCTTGTGTATTTTCCAGGATAGTATCAGATCTCTTAAAATTGATTTTCTGCGTACTACACAGACATGTAAAGGGCAACTGAATTCCACATACATATCCTATATCTAGCAACATTGCTAAAATCACTAATATTTAATGATTTGTTTATTTTCTTCTTGCATTTTCTGACTTGATCGTCTTGAGTTCAGATATGAACAGCTCAGCTTCTTTGCAATGCTTTAAAGATCTCCTTTCCTTTTCTCACCACACTGCGCTGACTCCAGTCCGATGTTAATCACAGGCATCCTGGTCTTAGGGCTGATTTTGAAAGGAAGGCATCGCTGGCTCAGGGTCCTATTCGCTGCCGCCCTGGAGTGTTTGAAGTTGCACCACATGAGGCCAAGGAAGTCTTCAGCTTTAGAGCGTGCTGAAAATATTCATCTAGAGGCTTCCATGTTATCAACTGTGTTTTTCCACTGGCAAATTTAGAATAAAAATACATACTCTCAGACGAAACTTCCTCATACTCTCTCTCCAGCATTTATTTTGCTTCTCCTACTTTCCTTAGTCCCACTATCAACCTGAGAGAATGAAGGCTCCTTCAGAACAGGGCTAATTGTACTTTCCTCATAGATACAGAGCTGGTGCTTAGCAGATGAGTACTCAATAAAATTTTATTAGATTAATAAAAGGTTCATAAAATTAGTTGGGGATTTTCCTCTTTATTTTTCTTGACTGGTTTGCTTAATACTAGAGTGACCTAACACATTCACGTACTCACAAATATTTAATGTCCACAGTGTGCTGTCATTAAAAGTTAAAGATAATTTGTTCAGACCAGTTTTCCGGATTACCTCATGACAGATGTTCTTAAATTTCCCATGTCATCTTGATATATCTCCTCATTCTTGCACACAGACACTATTACCTTAAGCCTCAAAATTGTTCAGCCCTGAATTATCGAGGGTTTTCTGGACTGGTTTTTGATAGTTTGATCAGTCACTGAATGAGACACAGCAATGGCTCCTACCCGGATGGTAGACTTGTCAGTTGCTCCTTCCACTTCTGTCAAATTTTTCTTTATCATTTTGAAACTGTGATTAGACACTTCTAAGTTTAGAACTGCACATTTCATCATTAGGTAATGTGCCTCTTTTTTACCTCGTAAAACTTTGACTTTGAGTCTATGTTGCCTTATATTTATATAGCTTACGTCAGCTTTCTTAAATTTCCAAACTTCATGTGTGCGTATGCCGTTTGAAAATCTGAAACTAAAGGGGAAAAAATGTGTGTCCTGATGCAGGTTTATACAATAGTCCTCCATATTTCAAATCAGATAGAAAAGAGTTAAATAACACTTTATCATTAAAAAAAATAACTACCACAATGCCCCACAAGGGCCAATCTGTTTCTTTATATGGGCAGAGACAAGACAGCGTTTGTATACTAGTTGTTAGGAACAGTAGACTGATTAGAAGCAATTGTCACAGAAAAATGACATAGGGTCACAAAACAAATTGTAACCTGTGTTTATGTAAAATTTTGATAATTTTCATCATCGATTTTGACTTTTTGCAACACACTATAAACAATACTATGCATCTTGATTGATACTACTTTTGGCTCGTGGCCAAGGTATCCGCCCCACCCTCACCCCAGCCTCCTTCTCTTCTCTGTCAGTGTGAGGCAGCTTGATTTTGTTTCCTCTTTCATTTTGACAATCCCTTAATTCTAATAAGTTCACCATGTTTATATGTGTTACGGTTGCTGATTTATTTGGAGGTTTTATTTTCTATGCATTCTTTTACTTTTACTTTTCTTTTTTGCCTTATTTTGGAGTGAAAAAGTTCTTCTACATCAACATGTCATTAGCGTTGTGTGAGCCCTCAGTCTTGGTGTTGTGCAGTCAATGGATTTTTATAAATACAGAGTAACATACATACACCACACTTGTATTGCATGGAATGGTTTCAACATCCTGCAAATGATCTGCAGGAGAGCTCTCCTAGGAAATTCCTATTCATCCCTCCCTCTGGCCAGCCCATTGACAAGACTGGTCTTTCCAGTCTCCATAATTTTGCCTTTGAAAACATTGTCATGGAATGGAAATCACGACTAGTGTCTTTCACTGAATATTATACATTGAAGTGTCTTCCCCGTCTTTTTATAGCTTGATAACACATCTCTTCTTAGGAATTCTGAATAATACCCTACAGTATGTATGTTTCAGAGTATATCAATTTCCTCACTAAAGGATAGTTTAGTTGCTTCCAAGTTGGGTAATTTTGAATAAAATTTCTATAAATACTAGTGTGCTGGGTTTTGTGTGAAGAGAAGTTTTCAACTCACTTGGGCAATTATCAATCAGCATGATTGGTGAGTTATATAGCAAGAGTATGTTTAGCTTGCAGAAAATTGTTGAGTTGCCTTCCAAAGTAGCTATACCCTGTGGTTCTCCCACCAGCGATAGGCAGGGGTTTCTTTGGCTTCACATCTTCTCTAGTGTTCTGTGGTGTCAGTATAGTATTTTGAATTTGGCCTTAGAATAATTGTGATTGTGGCATCTCATTTTATTAAAATTTGCAAATCCCTGATGACATACAATTGCTAGCATTTTTTCATATTTGTCATGTGTATATCTCCTTTGGCAAGGTGACTGTTCAGATATTTTGCCTATTTTTTAATCAGACTATTCATCTTCTTATTTTTGAGTTTTAAAATTTTTGCATATTAGATACATTTATGAAACACATCTCTTTTGAATATTTTCCCCAAGTCTGTGGCTTATCTTCTCATTCTCCTGATACTGCTTTTTATAGAACAAAAATATTTTAATTATTTTCTTTTGGTAGCAGGGATCAAAACAAATGATTGCACATTCAAGACAAGTGCTCTATCACTAAACACCCCCAGCAGCGCTAAAAGGTTTAAACTTAATGAAGTCTGACTTGTCAATTACTTTTCTTGTGGATCACACCTCTGCAGTCTATATCTAAAAAGTTGTTATTATACATAAGGTCATCTAGAGTTTCTTTTATGTCATCATTTTAAAATCTTACCCTTTCGCATTTAGGTATTTGATTCATCCTGAGTTAACTTTTGTGACTTTGTCTAGGTTGACTTATTTTTGACCCCGGAACGTCTAGTTGTTCCAACACCAGCTGATGAAAATATTATGTATTTTCCATTGTGTCGCATTGGCTCTTTTGTGAAAGACCATTGACTATGTTTATGTAGGTCAATTTCTGTGCTCTCTTTGCTGTTCTGTTCATCTGTGCTGAGCAAAGACAGCCACAATGTCTTGATAGCCTTAGAAGAAGTATTGAGGTTGAGTGTTGGCAGGCTCCCAAGTTTGTTCTGCAGCATTGTTTTGGCTAGACTGGGCTGCTCCCTAAAATTCAGAATCACCTGTTGGTAACCACAAAATAATTTCTTGGGTTAGGGTTAGGGTTAGGGTTAGGTTCTGCGTGTGTGTGTGTGTGTGTGTGTGTGGTGCTGGGGCCTTGTGCATGCAAGGCAAGAGCTCTACCACTGAACCACATCCCCAGCCTAATTTCTTGAGATTTTGATTGAGACTACATCGAATTTATAGATCAAGTAGAAGTGGCATCTTTGACAGTATTGAGTCTATCTGTAAACAGAAAAATATCTCCATTTAGTTCTTTGATTTCTTTCATCAGATTTTGTAGTTTTCTTTCAGAAAAATCTTGTACATACTTGCCATACATATATTTCTTTTTGGTGTTAGTATAATGGTGTGTTTCTAATTTCAAATTCTACTCGTTCATTGTGCAATTGGAAACCTGACAGTGAACCAGCACCTGTACCTGCAGTCTTGCTGTTAACACTTTATATTTCCATGAGTTTTCTTGCTTATTTTGTCAGATTTTCTATACAGGTAATGATGTCATCTGCAAACAAATCCAGTTTCTTCTTTCCAAGTCTGTGTGCCTTTTATTTATTTTTTTCTTAATATATTAACTAGGAATTCTTATACCATATTGAAAAAGAAGTGGTAAGGGGAAATGTTCACATCTTGCTCCTGACCTTAGTGACAAATATTGTAATTTCTCATCATAGTGTGATATTCCCTGCAGTGTACATATTCTCCATTGAATAGA
The DNA here is from genome assembly GCA_004363535.1 of Dasyprocta punctata. NCBI lineage: Eukaryota > Metazoa > Chordata > Mammalia > Rodentia > Dasyproctidae > Dasyprocta > Dasyprocta punctata. The sequence goes on from RJWM01008906.1 coordinate 16,851, forward strand.
TACAGTCCTGCTGTGTGCCTAAACTACTACCGAGAGTTTATACTACGAATGGGTGCTGCATTTTTTTCAAATGTTTTTTCTTCATTTATGGATGATCATATGCCATGATGGGAATGTGCTTGTTGTTCACTAGAATTGATTTTGAAATTGGTGGCTAATGCAGTTGTGCTGGAAAGAGAGGTTAACGTCTTTCACATGAGACTAGATTAATTCTCACAGGGATGGGTTCATTCTCAGGAGACTACATTGTTATAAAACATCCAGCTCACCTTATGTCTTCCTGTTCCACATATGCTCTTTGATTTCTAGAGCTGTGAATGAACAGAATCCTCTTTTCTTTATAAACGACCCAGTCTCGGGTGCTCTGTTACAAAAGAAAATGATCTAAGATGTGTCTTCATCCTTCGCCTGTGGTCTCAGTGGATTATGTTAGCTCCGTGTGCAATTCGGGCCAAGGTTGCATGCCTGGGACAAATCCCATTTGGTGGTGTGTATGTTATAATATTTGCATACATTGCTGGATTAAATTTGCTTTTTGTTGAGGATTTTTGTGTCTATGTTCATGAAAGGTATGCATCTTTAGTTTTCTTATAACATCCTTGTTTTAATAGTAGGGTCAATATCACACCTAGAATGACTTGGATCTTTTTTACTTCATTCTGACCATCTGTCTTTTAATTAGTGCCTTTCCACCCTTGATGTTCCAACTAGTTACACAGACAGTTGGATTAATTTCTGCTGTTTGTTACCATTTCCTGCTCATTGCCACTGTTTTTTATTTTTGTCTTCTACTCGTCTTCTGCCTTTTGTGCTTTATGTTAATTGTTTTATATGATTCAATTCTTACTCTCTCCTTCGCATATTAATTATTCATGATTTGTACTCTAAGGGGCTTAGATCTTGTGTACACATTTACAACTAATCCAAGTCCGCTTTAAAATAACTCTGCACCCTTGCGAGGTGGCACGGTACCGCGCCTCAGTGAAGTATTTCTAGCCCCTCCCCTCCCCTGCACCGCAGCTGTCATTCATTCCGCTCACAGACTGCAGCCACTGACAACAGCGATGCTGTCATTTTGAACAAGCTGCTAAATCAATTAAGAATAAGAAACACTGAAGTTACTTTATCTTTATTTATTTTTCTTCTATCTTCCTGTTTCTTTCTTCCTGTAGATCTGACCTATGTCAATTTCTCACTCTCCAAAGAAACTTCTTTTCACATTTTTGCAGTGCACATCTATAGCCAACAGACATCCTTATTTTCTGTTTCTTACAGGAAACAGTTTTGTTTCTCCTTCACTTTTGAAGGTGACTGTTTTTTCCGCTTCACACCTGAAGTATTTAACTTCAGTCTTGTTTACAGGCTTTCTGCAGGGAACTAGGACTTAATTTTATATTTGTTCTTTGATCGAGTAGGTATCTCTCCCCAGTGGTTTTATTTTTTTAAGACTTTTTTCTGCATCCATGATTTCCCACGCTTTGAACCTACTGTGTCCAGTTGTGGCTTCCTTTGTGACATCTGCACTGCTCAGGGTTCTCTGCACACCCTTAGTGTGTGGCTTTGTATCTGATATCAATGTGGAGAAACTCTCAGTCATACAGTTTCAAACGGTTCTTCTGTTCTTTTTACTGTTTCTATTTCTTGTGCTAATCCCATGATACATACTTACATCTTTTGTAGTTGTCCCACATTTCTAGAATATTCTGCTTCTTTTTTAAAAAATAATTTTCTCTGTGCCTCTCTATTTTAGTAGTTCCTAGTGTATCCAGTCCTCAAGCTGTGAATGTTCTGCTAATGGAACAGTCAAAGGCATTCTTCATTTCTATTAAACTGTTTTTAATCAACAGCATTTTCGTATATACAGTTTTCCTGTCACTGGGACCAAATATTCAACACACACAAGAAAGGTTTATTATGACTCATGGTCTCAGGGGTTCAGCCCATAGTTAGCCTGCTCTAAGGCAGGGACATTATGGCAGGACAAATATGCTTAGTTCGTGGTAGCTGAGAAACAGAACACGGAAACAGCACCAAAGAAGAGGACAACAGGGACTGTATGTAATTCCCAAAGCCACACCTCCGTGAGCCACCCAGCCACAGCCAGATGTGTGGTGGACTAATCCCTTGGTCCGGTGATGATGAATGTTTTAGAGACTGAGTGCCCAAACTGTCTCCCGAAACCCACTTATTTTTATCGCAAAGTGCCAACACGGTAATTAAATCTAAATATTGAAATTTTAGTTTAGAAAAAACAAGTGTTGTCTGATGCTCAGCTGCCAGGCTGACTTGCCTCACTTGTCAACAAAGAGGGCTCTGCATGTCTGCTGTGGCCTGTGTGCCACAGATTTGCCACCACCGTAGGCAGTTCCCTGTCCAATCAAGTTGACACACATAAGCTGACCTGCCTCTCATGTCTTTTGGTTTCTTTTGCAAAATTTTCACCTATTTATTTTACTTATCTGTTCTTGCATGTTTTCTACTTTTCTCATCTAAGCCCTTAACTAAGGTATAGTTATTCTAAATTCCTGGGCAGATAACTCCAACAATCCCATATATCTGATTCTGGGTCTCATGCTTGCTCTGCCTTTTTAAACTATACTTCTTTGCCTTTTAATATACCTTATAATTTTTGTCAAAAGTTGTACATGGGGTATATAGTGATAAGGTATATGGGGAGGGGAAACAGTCTATAGTCCTTCAGATTTCAGTTTTTAATCATGCTGTTCCAATAGGTTGTAATATTCCAGCCACTTCTTGGTAAACACCCTCAATGCCAGTGTCAGATAGTATGGTGAGATGAAGCCCAAACTGAACTTATCCCTTCTCTTTAAATGCTATTTTCACTGGTCATTTAGGGGTATCTTGCTAGTTCTACATCCCTCCCCATGTGTAACTTTATTTCATATAGTTCATGATTAGCTGCATTTGTCTACATATTTCCTGACTTATTAGGTCACAATCCTTGTATATCAGGATTTGGGGGAAATTTTGTATTTATTCTTGAAATTTATTCTTTAAAAACTCTTCTTTGCACAATCTGCTGGTGGTAATACTGATAAATACCTACTTAACTGAAAAATATTTTTATTTTGTTTTCAGTGATAGTCTAGCTGCAACTACAATTATAAATTTGCTGGTTGCTTACCTTCCACACCTCGAAGATGCTGTTCCCTATCTTCCATCATTGATCATGGCAGTTGATATGCAATGAGATTCCCGGGTTCTTACAAATGCATGTCTTATGATTTGTGTTTTTCTCTCTGACTGCTTTTAGCATCTACTCTTAGTCTTTGGTGTTCATCAGATGTAATATATTAGACCTATGTGTGTATTCCTTTTTCCCAGCCTACTTTGGACACTAAATCACCATGTCATCCCTAAAATTTAGGAAATTCTTTAGTCTTACCCCTTCAAATATTATCTTTCTTTTAAAATGTATTTAGCACCTCTACTTATAGCTTTTATAAGGCTATATTAATTTATCCTCATACTCAAAACCTCATGTCATATTTTGAACTTACATTTAAATGCATTTATGCACATACCTATCTCAGGAAAAGAACTAAGGCAAGTGTTTTTCACAGATTAATAGTATCAACCTGTGTCAGAGAGGAAATTAAAATCCTGACCTTTGCTCACTACATGTTCATCAAATATAATTCACACTATGAACTACCTGAAGGCTGGTTACATAAAATAAAGTCACCAGTATTACAAAACCTTAAATATTCTACAAAATAAAGAGTATTTTGAATAAAATCTTTCTGTGAGCAGAGAAATAACAAGTAGTAATAAAGCATGATACATAAGAAAAATATGATGGAAATTAGTAGTGATGACTCATACTTTCATGCCTCAGTACTTCAAAGCAATATATCCTCTAGATTAACAGGAAATATTCATTTATATAATAACCATGGCAATGTGTGATGTGGGCGCCATTCATATTATTGAAAGGTAGGAAGGCTTATGACAAAGAATGTTTCAAGCTGGCTGTGCTATGTATAATATTAACAAAATGTATACTGATGGTTTGATTGTAGTTAATTCATCAGATCCATTATTAATGTTATTAGAGGGTCACAAGTTAGAGGCAAAAAATCAGAGAAGTATTCACGGTCACTAATAAATTGCTCAGTGCAGACTTGGCTAGGTTTGCAGGTGATGATGTCACCGGATGATGGAAGAATAGCTAAGAAGCCAACAAAACATTGCTGCCTGGCTGAGAAGCTGATCATCGCGTCACTCTTGGCCAGAACTCCTGAAAGGTGAATGCCACTATTAAATGAAAACACATCAGGAGGCAAAGTTCACCAGAGAGAAGTTGTCTGAAAGCCAGACTCGGTCAGCACTTCAACCCTTAAAGCACATAAAGTTCTAAATAAGAAAAGGAGCTAAGAGAAGAGGTATCATAGCTCCCCTGTAGCGTACAAGCCCAAGCCTCCACTTCCTAGGTCACCCTTTATTCCCCAGTGCTTCTCCAACATTTTCATAGTTGCAGTGGACTTTTCTACCAAAAGGACTGGAGGTGTTTTATGCCAATAAGCTAATAACACAAGTAGTAAGAGAATGATTGTGTCCATCCAATATAATTCACACTGTGAACTACCTGAAGGCTGGTTACATAAGATAAAGTCACCAGTATTACAGGAGTAGAAGTAGAAAGAGAGAATGTCACTGAAAAGTGCATGTACCAAAAGAATACATATCGAATAATTCCATGATATAAAAATTTAGAGCAGGTGAAAATAAATTGTATTGACAGAAAATCAGGCAGTAATTTTCCGGGATTGGAAACTGGTAGGGCAGCACTGACTTGAAAGTCATGTAGGGAAGCATTTGGGGGAGGGAAACATTCTCCATCCTGACTGGGCTGCTGTTCACACAGAAATCCACATCTGCCAAAAGTCATCAAACGATACAAACGTGAGAGGTGCATTTTACAGTGTGCATGTGTATCACTTATGAAGAATGTTGATTTAAAAAAAAAAACCCACTAGTTTTGTAAGATGTTACCATTGGCCAACTGGAGTAGAAGGTACACAAAATCACTGCACCATTTCTTATAACTGCATATGAATCTACAACGACCTCAAAATAAATGGCTTACTTTTTAAAGCACCAAAAAAAATTGTACAAGCAATAAGATTATTCTTTACTAAAATGAAATTAATCACCGAAGAAACTGCGTGTTTCTTATTTGTGATCTATCTAATGATTCATGCAAGTTCAATGCCATGTTCTCTTCAACTCTACTTTGGAATCTTAAACTCTGCTTGAAAGTTAATGAATAGTATCTAGTCTTTTGGATTTGTTTTGTCCTAGATCAATCGAAAAATAGACCCAGTAAATTAATCATTCACTGCTTCAGTCATTCTTGGGAAGAAATATAAAAAGTACTCTAAAAGTATGTGCTACTGATAAAATACACCATTATTTTTTATGATCTGTATCACACATTAAAATCAAAACCTTAAATCACCAATGTAATACCAAAATGGGTCATAGTTTCTAGGTAAATATTATGGAGGACAGTTGCTGATCCACCCCAAGGTAAAAATTTTAAGTTTAACAAAATGATAAAATAATTTAGAAAAAATAAGAACTGCATTAAGTTCCACTTGGGGGAATCAACAGGGCCTTTGTTTGTTTGTAGACCTTTTTTTTTTTTTTTTTTTTTTTTGAGTTATTGCATGTTAGCTTTTTTTTTGATGAAAGAAAAAAGCAAATACAGGTTAGCAGTGGGTAGAACTCTGGCAACTGCTAGCAAATCCAGTGATATTCAGAATATTGAATCCTGTATTCTATCAGTTTTGGTTTATGTTTCCCAAGCTGAAAAGACTTTCAAAATCAGATGTCAACTTGAGTGAAGCCACTCATATACAAGGCTATAGGTAGTAATCAGTGTGGCGGAAAACCAAAGGGTGACACATGGTGTTGAAAAATCATGTGATTTAGGGAGGCCGGTGGATTTTGCCAGTGAAGACTCTCACTGGAATACAAGTACCAAGATTATACAAACACTGTCCCACCACAGAGCCACCAATTTGTGACATAAACTTACAAACATCTAAAGAAAATTTCTCGCTGAAAACTCATTACAGTGACAACTTGCTCTTGAATTCACCTTTCTATTCCCTTCTCTCCACTTCATTCATCCCCATCCATTCACTTCCTCTAAAACCTATTTCTCACAGAAAAGACAGTTGCCAAGGACTGGCATCATCTCAAGGCTTACGTTTCTCTCTGTCTGCCAAATGGCTGTAACTTAATTCACAAAGCCCTGTTTATTGAGTAATATTATTAATGGTTAGCATAATGCTGTGAATTGAAGACATTCTTTTGGGACTATATCCAGGTCTTTAAAAAGAACACCATTTCCAATAGAAAATGAATGGCTTATCCTAAAACATATTTTTTTTTTTGCAAAGTAGAACATGTAAAGCACTTGAATAAATATATTTTCAGATGATCCTAAGACAATTTCCTCAGACACAGAAGTCACGATAGGTATTAAAAGACTTTGAACGATAGCAAAATGAGAATGTCATGCTTATGAATACCATTATAAGATCATTTTTCATTTTTAACAGGTCTGAAAATATCGTGGGAGAGACACATCATTCAACTTAATAGTCTATTGACTTTTCCCTTTCAGCTGTATTTGCCAAACTTTGCTAATTGTATTTGTTGCTTTTTATTGATGGCTAAAGTCATGACTTAACAAAATATGACAAGGAGTTAAATAACACATGTTTATTTATTCATTTCTGTTTTCCAAAGATACTTAATGTCTAAATAAAAAGCATTAAAATATATTCTCCACCTTGATTGTAGCTAATTAGCTCACTCGTTCATAATTCAGCAATCACCACCTGAGACCAAGTCTGGAAAGTCCAACTGTACTTCCGAAACTAATCATGAACCTTGATTCACTGAATGCCTCTCTTTTTAAGGAGAAGCATGAAATCACTGGAGAATCGTAAAATATCCAACACTTCGAGAGCAATCAGAGAGAAAGAAACAAAGGGCACAGGACACCAAGAGGAAGAGAGAGAAGCACAGGACCAGAGGGCAGCCTGAGATGGACCAGTTAACAGAAAGCAGCAGAGGCTGAAAGAGTCTCATGTCATCAGAAAGGAGGAGCTGGTGTGATCATAAGAAGATGCCAGCATTAGATCGTAGCTCGAATGTTCTAGAAACATTGAGCTCATTGCACTCATCCCAGAGCATTCTTTAGTTAGGTGGTCAGTTGATTTGGGGAGGAAGGGCAAAATTAATGAAAGAAATAATTGATCACCAAAGGCAACAAGTGTCCATCTGAAGGAATCATCAAAAAACACTAGGAAAAACAATAAACATCACTTTCAAATGGAGACCAAGTCATACTGGTAAAAATGCAAAAGCATAGTTACAACTCAAGAGTCAATCTGTCGAGTTAATTCAGTTAATTTCCTTTTTGTAACAGTATAGTTACCATTACAATCAAAATTATTAAAATTAGTCTTCCAGCAAGCTTGGGATATAGTTCAGTGGCACAGCGCCTGCCTGGTAAGCGCAATGTTGTGAGTTCAATTCCCAGTACCAAAAGGAAAAAAAAAAAAAAGAGTGAACCTCAAAATTGGTCGTCTAGAAAGATTTTTTTCTCATGACATAGTCATCAAATTAAATTGAAAGACATCAGACATTTGAAATCCAAAACAACATAAAAGATTTATTCTTTAAAAGCAATTATTGACTTGTGGTGGAGACCAAATATATAAGTAAAATAAAATGAACATCAGGATAACTGAAATAAATTCAGTGGGCTGGCTAACAGAGAAGATGAAGCTTTTGTTTGCACAGAGAAGAATGGCAGCCATGGAGCTGAAACAGGGGCAGCTCTTCTTCATGAATGTGTGAGCAGAAAGCTGCATCTTAGACAATGTTCTTACTGTTACACTACACACGTTCACATTATAGTCAACAGCAAAACAGATCAGATTAAGAATCTCAGAGGACAGAAATACAGTTTGCCAAAAACTCAACAGATGATGTTTTTTTTAAAATGGGGTGTTCTGTAATATTCCAAAACAAACTGCACAAAGAAATGAATTAACTTGTTAAAACACAAGCACATAAATATGTGCACCCATGGTTATAGTAGCACAATCTGTAATAGCTAAATCTTGGAAACAACCCAAATGCCCAACAACTGAGGAATGGATAAAAATGATGTGGTATTTTTATACAATGGAGTACTACTCAGCTATAAAGGATCAAATCAAGGCTTTTCTAGGTAAATGGATGCGACTTGAGGCCATACTCATAAGTAAAATAAATCAGACTCACTTGTGTGAATACCAGATGGTCTCCCTAGTGTAAGAAACTGAAAGACTAAATAAGATCCAAAATCTATAATAAATAATATAGAAGAACAAGAAACTGCTCAAAGGGGAAAAATAACTGGGATAGGGGAAAGGAGAAAAGAAAAAGGGTAAAGGAAAAAAGATATAGATTTGTATATGTATACATAAGATAGCTAAAATGATAATATTACTAATTCAATCAGTTCTTGCAAAGGAACAGTTAATACTCATAGGATTAGGTCAATTTTGCATGTCTATGTCTGGTAATCTAAGCAACTCTTTTGAAGATAGCAATGCACAATGTAACAACCATTGTTAAATTCCTACCATCTTGTTTTGAAAGCCTATATTGTTATTGTTTTGGGGTTTTTTGTGGTCATTGTCTCTTTTGCTCTTTGCTTTTCTTTTCTGTGTTTTTTTCTATTTAAAATATAAATAAATAAATAAATAAAACAGAAGCACAGGAGAAGGTCTAGTAGGTAGAAAAGGTCACAAGTCTTACAAGAGACAATGATACAGTGCTGCTGCTGAAAAGCTAAAATTAAAATACACTTATGTACAAGGGATGATCAAAAGACACAGTGAATGTTTAAATATTAAAAAGCTTATGACAAGATTTACCTATTACAAATTGTGCTGCTATAAACACAGATACACATATATCGCTGTGGTATGATGTTTTCAATTCTTCTGGGAAAATACCCAGAAAGGAAATAGCTGCGTCAAATGGGACCTCCAGTCCTAGTGTTTTGAGGAATCTTCACATTGATTTCTACAGTGGTTGTACGAGCCTACAGTCCCAACAACCCAAATGCCCATCAACTGTGAAACAGATTTTAAAAAAAATGTATTTTTATACAATGGAGTACTACTCAGCAATAAATTGATGGTTTTATAGGTAAATGGGCGCAATTTGAGGCCATATCATAAGTGAAATGAAGCAGACTTGCATTTGTAAGCATCTTATTTTCTCCCCTGTGTAAGAAACTAAGAGAATAAATAAGATCCAAAATGTATAATAGATACTGTGAAAGTGAAAGGGGAAGAAACTACTCAAAAGGAAAGAACAACTAGAATGGAGAAAAGGAGAAAAGAAAGGGAAAAGATTTTATATATATTCAAAATAGATAATTATACTACTAATCTCTATTAGTTCATCAAAAAGAATGGTTTGCTCTTTCATTGGTTGATCGTTTTTTCCTACTTATATCTTGTAACCTGAGCAACTGCTTTGAAGATAACAATATGCAATATATTAACCATTATTAATCTCCTATTATTTTGTTTTGAAATTCTGTATTATCTTTTTAATCTTTTTTCCTTTTTTTTTAAAGGTTACAACAATAAAAGACACATTGCCTAAGGGCTGGGGATGCAGCTCAGTGGTAGAGCTCTTACCCTGCATACACAAGGCCCTGGGTTTGATGCCCGGCACCACACAAAGACACATTGCCAAAAATGATGGGATAAATGCATTTGAAGGGAGACCAATACTGGAGATTTTTTGATTATTTCAGAGTGTGCCTGTTGCTGTAACACATTTAAAAAACTAAACATTTGCCTTATTTTCTCATTGCAGCTTACAGAAATTTATTTCAAATAGAACTGTCGCATTGTATTCACAACCACCTTATCCACCAAATCTGATACCACAGGACTTCTGACTCCTTCCCAAAGCCAAAATGACCAAGAAATAAAATGTTTGAAGCAGATTCCAGATATCAAGGCAGCCAGAACAGTGCAACTAAAGGCACAAAAGACAACTTCCAGGACTGCTTCAGAAAGCAGTGAGAGTGATGGGTAAGTGTGCTTGAAGTAAGAGGGAGGATTATGAGGGGATTTATGGCAATGTATTTTTATGGTATTTTTTTTTAAATTCAAACATTCATCATTTTTTATCATACTTCATAGGAGCCCATGTTCATGTAACAAAAAGCATATAAACATCACTATTCTATACACTTACTGGAGAACTGCTTTGTTGAATGACATTAATTGCATAAGGTAGATCACTGTATTTGTGGCTCAGATTTTGATGGACATGGTCAACTTATTCTCCAAAAATATTGCAACAACTGGCAGGTGCATCAGTGATATATATAATACTATATTCTTGCAAGTCCTACTGTAAATATCACCAATCATTAATCATTCTACTAATTTAAGAGATTTAAAATAATATTTTATTATAATTTCTACTTTCCTGGGTTTCAAGTGTCTATTAAATATTATCTTTTCCTCCTTTCAAAATCATTTGTTCACAGGTTTATTCGTTTTTATTGAGTCTTCGCATTTTTCTTGATGTTTTAAGTGCTCTTTGTATATTGGAGGTATGATTCTGCTTTTCACTACGATGTGAGTATCAGTTCATCTCTGGTCACTACTTGGTAGTTACGTTAGTCTGTGCAGCGTGCGGAAGTTTAGATATTCATGTGACAGAATACACTCATATCTTTCTTTGCTCTAGATATATGTCTCTGTTTGTATTTCATTTGTCTAGCTTCTGAAGGCCCTCACTCTGGATTTTAAAGTATTTTTGTCATCTTTAATAAACTAACAGTTATTTTTATATTCCAATGTCATATTAACCTTTTTGGACATGCTAGGTGATAGGGCTCTACCTTTATTTCCTTAAAAATTAGCAGCCAGTTGCCAAAAGCTCCTATTGCTAAAAACTCCTTACTACCTCTGCTCACGCTCTGCAAGACTATCACTGCCACTGGACCCGCTTTCACTTGCCATTTACACTGAACACTTCTATCCACTAGTGCCTGTCAGTTTTACATTGTTTTTTTCACTTTCCTGCTACTCCTATGGACACACATAACATCCACCTAAACTCTGAGATTTCCCTAGACAATTAAAGACAAAGTAAGTAAAATAACTGCTAAATCATTTTACTGTAGATTTTCATATTAATTAGATAAAATTCTTGAAGTTAGTAATAAGTTAATCTTGATTGTCTGAAAAACATAAAGCTTGTTTTGATTTTTGGGTTTTTTTGGGTGGGGTTACCAGGAATTGAATTCACGACCTCACACTTGCCAGGCAGGCGCTGTGTTGCTGGCCAGGTCAGTATCTTTTAGATATAGGAACCAAATAATTCTTTTAATTTAGCATCAGACTGGCCAAACAATTTAAATATTGTTTTATGAAATAGGATCATGCTGATAAAACCAAGAAAGAGGGAGAAAGGAAGGAAAGTATTAGAGTTTTGTTTCAGCTGTCATTTTTTTTAACTGTGATTATTTCTAAAAGCACAATTTTTTATCTCATTTGTAGCATTTATTTTTCACTACTAAAACTTTCTGTTGAAATAATTGACATTTTAGATTTACTTTTATGTATACCCAGAAGTGAAATCAAAATCTAGTTCATTGAATTCATATTAACTGTATGGATGAATGGATTGATCGAGTTTTAGATTTCCATGTATAAAACAGCACTCACGTGAAGTCCCCCGGTGAAGCTGTCCTGGGCACACAGGCACCTGTACGGCCGGCTCCTAGTGTCACATCTGTTGGCGTGACCATGGCACTGACACCTGTGAACACCAATGTCACTGAGTCAGCCGTCGATCTGCTTACAGCCCTGTGAAAATCCGCATGCTGTGACTCTAGCAAGGGAGACGAACACCTGTAAACAGTGTGACCACCAGTTTCTCTAGGATTGTGGGTTTGTTCGTAAAAGAATCTGATCAATCCCGAAACACTGGAAGGACTGTTACCAGCATCTAAACAGAACTGGGCTGCAATGGGAATTTTCAAGCCACCCGGGAAAGGGAATTGCGCTTGTGCGCACCGATTCCAACGGTGTGGCAAAGCTGTCAAGGGACTGCGCCTGCTGAAACTATGCCGACTATGATTTCAATCTTTCGTTCATTTTCCCAAAATCGGATGGTGACGATTGGATAGTATTACTTTGTCATTGTGCCATTACTTAACAAACCAACTTTCCATAAGAGTATTCAGGTCAGTTTTTAAAGATTCACAAAACTTGAGACCATACTCATTAGTGAAATAAATAAGACACACAGGTGTAAGCATCGTATTGTCTCATTAGTGTGAGAAGCTGAAAGAATCACCATATGTATATGAATATGTATATAAAAATAGTTAAGATAGTTATACTACTGATTTCTCTGAGTTCACGGAAGAGGATTTGTGCTAGTATTGTTCAGACGATCGAATGCAGATGTCTTGTATTCTGGGTGAATGATTTGGGGATGAAAATGTACAATGTAGGTAGCATTGTTGCCCCTGATTGACATGTTTTGAAATTTTGTTTTAGTTTTTTGTTTTCTTCTTCTTCTCCTTTCTTTTTCTTTTTCTACTTGAAATAAAATGGATTTGGGGAAAAAAAAGATTCACAAGCACATCATACACTACAACTCATTCTAGTTATACTCCACATGTACATTTCCACGTTAGTTGCTGTCTAGTTTTATACACCTGAGCTTCGTTCTCAGTTAGGAGTAGAAATTTATAAACTACAAAAGGCACAGTACAGAGAACAATGTGTGTTCCCTGTGGAACTGGGAACTTGGGAAGACAAAGCCCCATCTCTGGTCTATAAACTATCTGGTATATTCATTGCAACCCCAAATCAAGCTCCTTCTCTTTGCCTTCAAGAATATATGAAAATCATATTCCATAACAAACCAAGTAAATGTATACAGTAGATGATAAATTATATATAGGCCAAATTTAATGCATCATAACTTTTGTGGAGGATTTGCCAAAGATGAAACCCAAGGCCCGGAACATTCTAGGCCACAGCTCTACCCCTGAGCTACACCCTTCAACCCTCACAGAATCATAACCTCTAAGCCAAATAGCTTTTGAAAATCTACAACAAAGCTACAGAATATGCAGAAAAGACTTACATGTACTTCTCCCTAAAAGATCTTAGGGTATGAAATCATTTCAAAATATAAAGCATAGAATCTACTTTCCTCTAAAGATTTACGGCATTTTAAGCATAACAAAAAGCTCATTAAAAATAAAATTCATAGTGGAATTCTCCAATCTCAACCTTGATAATGAACTCTACCTTCCACCAATGGTGATTTCGTCCACCGCGTAATATCTGTGTCTGAGGTGGACGTCTGCATCCGTTGTATAGTACTGCCCATGGAAATGAAGCCTTATTTGTGTGGCTTTTACAAATTCTTGAAGGGATGGGGTATTATAGAAGTCATTGCATCCAGGACGATGTTTTGGTTCAGGATTCAGGATGCTAAATGTGATATTACCACGGGAATATGGGGTAAACCTATGGATGAAAGAAATTCGATAGCAAAATAGTCTGCTCATATTTTTGACAAAACAAAAATCACCACTTTGGGGCACTATTTCAATGTCAGTCAAAGCTTTGATTCTTCATTCTGAGAAAATAAATATATCCCATATCATTTGTGGACAAATCATGCAGGACGATCACAGAAAGGCATAAACACTAATCATTTTCTTGACAACAAAAAGAATCTTCTACAATAGAGAGCACTTGTTAAATAATTTCAAAGTACAACTGGGAAACACCAGTGATATTATAACCAAAGGCATACACTCAATAATTTTAGAACTTTAAACATAGTTTAAAAGTCAATTTAGAGAAGAGATATTGGAAAATCTACCTCAAGGATGCTGGTGACAGAGAGAAATCTCTACCAGCTTACTGAGTGGTCTAACCTACAGATCACTACTAATTCATCAGTTCATTCACATTGATTGTTCTTAAAAACTTCATACTTGGGAAGCTGAAGGCAGTTGACAGAATCAGGATTTTCCAAATCTCCATTGTTTTCCATTCCAAAAGTGCTACAATTTCTAGCAAAATATTGCCAGTCCTCCCAATCCAAGCTGTCTTCCTTCTTCCTTTGAATCTTTACTGCTGTTGGTTGTGGACTAGAGAACTGAATGACAATATAAAACACCTGAAATGGGCAGGAAAATTGTCATAATTGAGGTTTAAATGTGATACATCAGTATAAGTCAATGTATACAACTGTTAGATTTAAATACAATGGCACGCTTTCTTGCAATTACAATTCTCAAACATTCACTGAACATCCAGCAACTTCACAGATCTACTGTAAAAGCAGCACATTTTCTAGTTGTGTCATAGTTTCTCTTTTCAAGGATTTTATCAATCAAAGTGCAAATTGATATTAAATCAGCATTACTCCCATGATTATGAGTACATATAAAAGGTTAAAAGTAAATTACTAACACCCTTGTGAAAACAGCATAATAAAACAACTAACAGAATTAATATAGACTTGAAACCGAAATGGTAAATTGGGATCAACATAATGGAAAAGAAAACTAAATCCAAATATTGAAGTTTTGACCATCAATATATGTTAATAATGAAGAAAAAAGACCTTTTTGGTGTTTTTTTTTTCTTTTACAATGCACTTTTGTGTGTGTTTTGTTTTGTTTTGTCGGCACCAACGGGAATCCAACCCAAGGTTTTCCATGTGCTAAGCAAGTCCTCTACCATTAAAACACAGGGTAGGTATTTAAAAAAAGAAAAAGAAGAAAGCCAACACACACCTCAAAACAAGCAAAGAGGTCCTGAGAAAATGGAGACACTAGCCTCCTGGTGAAGTCCCAATTTAAATAACACCAGAAGAGGCGAGGAAAGACCTTTCTCAGGCACAATGGAGAAAGACGACAGGGTTTCCCTACGCAGTTCAGGCTGGCCTTGAACTCACTTTGTAGTCCAGGCTGGCCTTGGATTCCCAGCGATCCTCCTGCCTCAGCCCCTGAGTGCTGGGATCACAGGCATTCACCACCATGCCCAGCAATTTTGCATTTCTGATCTTCAGAACTGTGTGAAAACCCGCCTATGTTGCTTCAGAACATGAGGTTTGTAATAATTCGCGGTAACCCTGCTGTTCCTGTGTACCTGGTACTGTCCGTTTTCCAAGTCCACTGAAATAGTCACTCCGCCATCAAGCTGGGTGATGTTGGTAAACACATGTGAAACCCACGCGGTACCAGTATTGTTATCATTGATAAAAGAAAGAGGGTGGGCGTCGGGGTCCAGCCGCAGCATCCTGCGCCTGCTTGTGTCTCCCGCTGCATTGGGGATGCAGTAGTGCTGCAGCAGAGGGTGGACACGGGGGTGACTGCTGGGGCACCGACAGTGCGACTGGACATGCAGGCGGGGCAGATCTCCAGAGAAAACTTCCAGAATCTCTCTGTAAGAGCCAAGAGGGAGACGTTCGGGACAGATCACTTAAAAGTCAGAGAGTTTCAAAACATTGTCACTGCGGGATAGTGCTCTTCTCATGCTTCGATGAGTAACCACTTATCTTTAATAATTTTCTAAACAGAAAACAAAATAAAATTCGTTCTTGGCCAAGTAAGCATTTTTCCCATACAATGCAACTGAAACATGGTACCTTTCTGTGTTAACGTTTCACATCAAGAAGCACGCATAATCCTTTGTCTGATTATCAAGCTGTTTATTTAAATATAATAATTTATGGTGCTTCTTTGTGATTATTTAGAAGAACATCATATCATTTAATTCATTGCTTAAACTGACTTATCACTGAGGGGGAACAATGAGCCTTATTAATAGAGTTTCCAGTGCATCCATGGGAAAGAAGATGGAAGCAAATAGCACTTTCTTTGCTTCTGTTTCCAGAGCCAAGGCCATTTGTCAATGGCTTCCTGTGACTCATCTGTAGAGCTGCTGGCATCCTGAAATGTTTCAATGGCTTTGGATCATACTGCATCTGCCAACAGTCAAAGATGAGAGCCAATTCCAGGCAGACACATTTAATATTTCCATTAAGGGCAATGTACCCATTCTAGATCAGGATCAGTTCTATTTATAGGCAATTCATCTGAGTTACTTTCCAGACATTCCAGGAGACCAACGTCAGCAACTCTGGACCATCTAGAGAGACAACCTGGGGTGGGGGGCCATGGAAGGGCCCAGCAGCTTTTCCATTCACAAACCACATGAAGTGACAACATCTTTAAATTCCATAGGTGTTTTTTCAATTGACCCCAGCTTTTGAATGAGACACAAAATCATTATTCAATATGCAGTCTTTGACCCATCCCCAGGTAAGCTTCATTTCTAAAGAGCTACTGAGACACAGGTTGTTGGCATGTTTTAGACAAAGGAGGTCTAAAATATACTAAGGCTGATGGCAGTCAGACTCCTCCCAAGTGTGTTCCTGCATTATAGCACCCTCAGTCATCTCTTCACCACATCAACTAATAAAGTACAAGGTTCCAGTTGATAGTGATCTCACAGACCACAGTACCAGTTCAATAGCCATTTGCCCCAAACCTACAGGAACTAGTGCTATCATGTGGAAATGCACCATTTTGATCTACATCTCCCTTGAAGAAATTGAACATTCTCCTTTGTGACCTTCAATAGAAGTGAATGAAATCAACTCATTCATGCAACAACAGAGCATCCTGTCAAATGATAAATTGAGGAAGATTTTCAAGGGCTGTATTCACCAGAATTTCATCTGAACTTCTCTGATCAGAATGAAAAACTGTATGTGTTTCAGAAGTCCTGAAAAGATCATCACCTATGCCCAAAATAAAGAAAGTTTTCATGAAATCTGGTCCAAGTCTGTAAGATTATTTGTTGACTGAAAATAGGAAAAAATATAACAATACATCAAATATTCTTTTTGTTTCCAAGTCTAAGAACCCAGTCTCTTGTGGCTTTCTCATATATCAAAATAATCATTTTCATTGTACTACTTTCTCTAGTAGTTACAAAATCAACAGGCAATTTTAAAAGGCACATACCAAAGCAGACATTTCAGTATTAGAAACTACTTCATATACAATGGTTAAACAAATGTAGCCCAAATTCTATAAAAGATCCACAAATCAAGTTTCCTAAGAGGAAATGTCATAAAGAATTTGATCAACTTTGTATTATACGAGTGCTGGTAACAACCACAGCATAAGCCAATGCTAAGACTCTAAACATTAATTAGGTGATGTTCACCAAATACTGTAAAGTGAAAATACAATAATCATCATTATAATCATCAATGTAAATAATGACTATTTAAGTGAATACTGCATTTATTCTCATACTTCTTGAGGTTTTCAATGCCACATCTATTTACCTGTTTGTAAGTGCCACTTGGTATAATCGAAAATCTTGCATTCTTCCAACAAACTTCTCTAAACCTGCAAAAAAAAAATGTATGTGTGTGTGTATATATATATATATATATATATATATATATATATATGGAAATATGAGAAGCATCAGTTTACCAAGCAATGGCTGAAAAATATTCAAGTGATGTCCCTTTAAAGTTACAAAGTTTTAAGCCATGTTTATAACATTGCCCTTTCACATTCTTAAAGATCAATATCTATTTTCTAAATTCACATGAGTAACAATAATAATCATATTTACCTCAACAGACAGTGCAACACTGAAGTCAAAGGGAACACTTTGACCAGCTTTTTTATTGACCTAATCCATGGCTTTTCTTCCCAAATCAAATTTCTTTCTAGTTTATAAACCTCTCTCTCATCTCACTGGCCCTTAATTTGATTGTCATCTGCTTCCAATTGCAATTTCCAGATCATTCGCCCTGCCAAAATGGACACTGTTCCCCCTCACACACCACCCACTCTAGTTCAAAGCTCCAGAATACCTGTTTGGATCCTCTAGACACTCAGGCTAGTGTATTCACTAGAAAATCTCCAAAATATTAAAATAAGTCAAAATCTACTTGTGGTTTCTGATTTAAATATCTCAATAACATTCTAATTCAATTCTGAAACTTCATCACCTCTTGAGATCAGGTTCAGAAAGAAATTCATCTACATTGAATTAGATGACCTTTTAAAACACAGATAGATATTAACTTTAAACAACATGGCAGTATTTTATTAATTTGTTTCACAAATATTTATTTCAAAATTGCTAAGACAGATAAGCCCAAGAGAGTAGAAACAGAAAATTATCACCTCTAATTTTTTCATGTTTTTAATAATGAGAAAAACTTGGTAAAAAAAAGTAAAATTCTAATGAGAATTTTGCTAATGGTAACACAAAAGGTGATGGGACCTGATGCAGAATATTAATTCAATAATTAAGCATTTTTAAATGACAGAGTAATGGCTAATTCACCAAAAGATCATTTCCCCAGTTATGTTTTTTCCAAACTATTCCGTGTTCACACTATCTTGATAACAGCTTTAGAAGACTGTTCATCATTGTTGCTGCTCCTTTGTAATGACTTTGAGGAAACCGGGGGCAAAGGATTGGACTGATTACTAAGAGATGGAGAGCAGAATTAGCACACCGAACAGTCTCAGATGTTAATACAAGAAGCAGGAGGGGCCAAAAAGAGGAAGGAAGGAGGGAGACTTGCAAACATAAAGAATATATGTCTGCATGAAGAGGGGCATTGCAGGTGGAGGTACAGATACCCATATTATTTGAATTTGCCTATTTATACATATTTAAAAGTTAGATTGAAGAGAATAACCATGTATATGTTATACATGAATATTTCTTCATGAATGTTTTCAACTGATGCAGTATAAGAAATGCTTTGCTTACAGCCACTTCCTCTGCCTCATGGCCTCAGTCTTCCACAAACCCCGCGACCCATGGCTCACAGGAAGGCGGTGTCGTCTGCGGCCTTCTGCTCTGACTTCCGCAGCCAGAGGTTCCCTGTCCTAGCTGTCCCGCAGCAGGTAACTGGTGCGCATGAACTGTCTCTTCAAATCATGTTATGAAGACAGAACAAAAAATCTATCTAAACTCTGTAAAAATCTCCTAATGATTTCCAACACAAATTATTTCAAAATTTATAATTAGCTAAAAGGATTAAGAGAAACATGGTACACTGTCTGCACCATGAGTTAGTCGTGGAGGCAGCTTGTTGACTGGCACATTCACCTGGAACCAGGATCGAAAGCCAAGCAAAGCAGGGTGTGGGATATGAGGAAGGGAGGCTGCTCTTAGACACAAAGGGAGAGGCGGAAGGAAGGCACGTAAATATGGCTAAATTTGGTGTTCTGGGGTTCTGTGTGGTGATGAGTAGGGAAGACAAACTAAGAAAATCACCCTTCGCAGTATGAATGTGCCTTGTGAGGCAAGCGCTGCCTGTTAGGAATGAAAGAAGCTGGATTTGCCTCTGATGTATGCTTCACCTCCATACACAGCCCCAGACCTCCTCCTCCCGGCATCCTTCACGCTTCCATCACAGCGCATCAGCCATGCTTTCTCAGCACGAAGCTGGCCTGCCCCACTGCAGCCCTCCAAAGCTCGGCTTTCAGGGATGCTCTATGGGGAGGCGTCTGAAGCCCACTACAGCCCCATGTCCTCTTGGGGAACTGCGTTGTTCCCTGCTCTTTTTTGCAAATATGTACTTACTGCTCTATCTTACTTAATGAAACATGAAAGGATATTAAGCTTCTCTGGCAAGACACACAAAGCAGTAATTGGCCTTATTCACTCAAGTTCGTAGCCAAGGTCTTGGCTTGTGATAAACTGTTCAATAGCTATTTCATGATGAGGGAACAAGGGAGAAGGGAAGCAGGAAGAGAGGTAAGTGTAAAATGATCTTTAAGAGAGTGACAAAGATCTGTAATAGCTTCTATAGAAAACTTGTGGACAGTTGATCGGGGCAGAATACAGAGCTCCTCAAGAGGTGCTTTGAGAGTCACCAGAAATAAGAAACGGCAAAATTGCACTGACGCAAGTCTATAAATTCAGTGATTTCCTTATACATGCTGAGAACCCAAGAGAATTATCAGATGATGGGAGGTTTCCAGGGCTGAGAATTTACACACAGAGTGCAGCAGAACAAGGGGAATCTAAAGGTAGTGTTTCAGAAGAGAAGAACAGTACCAACTAAGTTTTAAGTGTCCAGGAAAGTGAAACCAGATGAGAAGCAATCAACCAGGAGAAAGAGGAGACAAGAGCTGATTATCCCAGGGAAGTCAGAGAAGAGTGTTGCAGAGGTAAGGAAGCAAGATGTGTGAAACTACCATAGGAGTCACTTCAACGTAGGTAAGGGGGAACACACAAAAGGTGATCAGTAATGACGTTCCTTTTCACAGTATTGATAAATGAAGCAAAAACAAGTTCCCACCATGCTTGAAGTATGTTTATCCATGAAGAAGTGTATTGTTTTGGACTGAATTATGACACCTCAACTCCTAGTTGTTGTAGTTGAGATCTAAAATGCCCCCAGAACTCCTGGGCTCAGGCATAGAGTTGCTGTTGAAAGTTGACTGCTTAACTGGAGGCGCCTTACTCAATAGCTGAGTGTGCTGTGAGAAGCTGTGCCTGATCCAAGGAGGACCACTGGGGCGTGGCCTGGGTCCCTGTGTCTCCTTCTTGGCTCCTCCCTTCTCCCTGATTCCTGGCCTCCAGGGATGCAGAAAGTGAGTAAGACACCAATACCGGTGAATATCACTTGATTCACAAACAAGCACTAGATGACATAAAGAACATGACAGAAGGCCCAAATTCAACAAGACTGTTTACTGGGTATACAAGAGGAAATCGCCACTGAAAAACGCACAGGGAGGAATCTGTGAGATAACAGAAATCGAAGTGATCGAGCTACAAGATTTGGAACACCAAAAAGCTAATGAGAATCAAAGAAGGATTCCCCCTCCATAGTTTTCAAACTAATCCTGGCCCAGAAGTCACCCTAACATTGGACTTCCAGGTTCTGGAACTGTGAGATTATAAATGCCTATTGTTTATGCCACACATTCTGATATTGCAGCCAAAGAAAACTATACAGTCATCGTTTCCTCTTTTTGTTACCATAAAAATTATCAAAGAGATAAGACACATTTTTATAACACATATTCCATGTTGTCCAACTTATTTTCTCAGTATAAAATATTGTTGAAAATGTTTTAGATAGAATCTCTAGGGAATTTTTTTATCCAAAGCACAAGATCCTAACAATTAGAAGATAATCACTGATGATATTGGAAGGCCTCCTATCACTGCAAGAGAGCAAGGATGATGAACACGGATTTTGTCAAAGCTCAACCACAGCTTTAAGTGTCAGGGTGACTTCATTCTTTTATGTGTTTATGCATTCACAAATATTTATTGGCAGTCTGTTACGTGCCAGGCACTTTCATGGTTGTCAAAGATACATCAGTTAATGAAAGAACATCCTTGCTTTTATGAAGCTTAAATTGAAGCAGTGAGATAATCATAGTACATAAGGAACTTATATAATGCATTAGAACATAATAAATGATATGTAAATTAAGAGTGAAAAAATTAGCATAGGTTAGAGAGAGTGGGTGAATTTGATTGGGTATGGCTTATCAAAAAAGCGCTCATTGAGAATCTTGGACTTGGGACAGGAGATGGCTCAGGTAGTGTCCCAGAGCAGTGTTCCTCCAGGGGCAGCGGTGAACGCACAGACCCCTGCGACAGTGTGCTGGACGTATTAGAGAGGTACAAGCAGCCAGCTTCCTGGTATGGACTAGAGAAGGGGTTGCCCCTGGAACAGTAGTTGAGACAAGTACCTGGGATGTGGGGATGACACTACAAATTGTTAAAAGCCTTTCAGGCCCCTGGATAGGATTTTGGCTTTTATTGTCAGTAAAATGAGATGTCGCTAGAGAGCTGTGGGTGGAAGAGCAACATGATCAAAGGTTGTCTCAAAAGTGTTTAAGTAAGGATGTAGAAGAATGAGGGTAGAAGAAGAGAGGAGAGTTAGAAGGCTATTGGAGTCCTTCAAGTGAGAAATGATGGTAGTCAGACCAGGGTATTAGAAGTGGAGGTGAACCTTTCAATGCGGATAATTTAGAATTCACTTCCTATATTTTAATCATAGCTAAAGGGAAGCTCTGCTGCAGAGGGATAATGAAATCTATTTTATCACCTATAAAATAAAAGGGCTGGGTTTTATAACCTTTAAAAACCATTTCAGTTTTAAAATCGGGAGCCTGTGATTGGATGATCATTACTGCTGCTACAGAATTCATATTTGAAGGAATTTCTTTTTTAACAATTAGAGGAAGTTGTCCAAAGACCTACAGCTAATGTGAATCACCCATCCCAAACAAGAAAATTACGATTTGGGGTATGAGGAGAGTGCCATAAAATATTTCAAGGGCACAGACACAGGGATGTGATTTACTCATTCTTTTGCTCTTTGCCAAATTTTAAACAGCACTCACTGGAATGAACATTCTATAAAGAGATTCCTCTTTGAAAAACATTTATATGGCAAAGATAGGACTCAATTATATCAATTGATCAAGGAAAGAGACATGACTCATACGAGAAAGACCTTATAGTTGTCTACTCAGGACGCCAAAAAGGTAATGACAGAAGAGTAGCAGTCCTGCATTATAACAAGGCAGCACACCAAGGTTAGCTAAACAGGAGCTGGGTAAATAATTTAGGTAACAAGTTTACAGTAAGGCTAAATTAAGAAGTGCCACACCAACTGGAAAGGAAGAAAATACTTTCTTCAGTTCTCAGGTGGCATGATTACCTACTTAGAAAAGCACAGTGAATTTACACAAAAGCTTCTAGAAATAACAAATTTAGCATAACAGTTCAGTATGTAAAAATCAATTCAAGATCTATCCATGAATGATAAACCAGTGGGAATTTAAAATGTTAGGTAAAATTCACAGTAACAACCAAAACATGATGCATGGTTTATAAATCTAATGAAGCTGGACAACATTTGAAGGTAAAATAGTGACACATTAATGATGAAACAAAATCATTAGGACTTGCAGAATGACGATTTTTTTCTCTGGCATAAAAGCAATTCTAAGGCTAGCAAAGAGCATCAAATTGACATTTTCAGAATTCTGGAAGTTAAAATGATGTGCAGAGTCTATATTTTTAAATGATCAAATATTAGTAAGAGCAATATGTCTGTCACATTTAAATTTTCCCTTTAAACAGTCATTTTAGAAATAGTCTACAATAAGAGTAATAATTAGCAGTCTTGAAGCCACCCGAATTTCAGATTAAAATCCTTGCAGAGCCCCATCCTCAATCATCATTATTTGATCCACTAAAAGAACCCACTGGTTAAGCTTGAGCTGACTCAGAGTTTACTCATGTGGAAAGTGCCTTTTCCTAGGGATGTTTGTTAAAAATAATTAGCAGCAACTGCTTAAAGTTGAAGTTGCCTGGTGTGGCATTAACAGATAGAGAAAACAACAGACAAGCCAAAAACCTTAAAAAAAGAATCTGGGGAATAAAAAGTCTGTACAGTACATTGTAGAACTCGTTGATATACCTGGAAATCTAGAAAGTTACATACATGCAAAGAGCTATGTGCCTTCCCAGATATGTGCACATTCTCCAAAAGGACCCAAGAAGGATTTTGGTGTTTATAGTAACACCAAAATCTTGGTGTTAGGAGAATCTTTTATTCAAGAATTCAAAAAAGGATATAAAAGAAGACTTAAATAAATAGAATGTTATACCATCACCATAGATAAGAACAGCCAGCACTATGATATAAAGTTTTCCTAAATTGTTATACAGTTGAAATTCACTATTTTAGTTTTGTTTTAAATTTTTATAGTACATGTTTATAATAGATAATGATTATATTTATTGTGTGGAGACAATATGTGTACATAAAACATTTTGTTTTCATTCCCTTCCCCTCTTACAATTGAATTCTAACTTTAAAAAATCCAAGTCATCATTTCCCTGAAGGTTGATCCTAAAATTCAGCTGGACTATCTAACAATAGCCATGTGGGGAAAGATTAGTAAAAAATAATCCACATTTCAAGGTATTAAAACTCATCCAAATCTATCACTTTGCAAGACCTCAGAAGCAAAATGTTAATCACACTATCATAAAAATGGACTTGCGATACAGTCACGATGGTTTTAAAAATCACTTAGAAAATGGTAGCTATTCAATAAAAGGCAAAGAGGCAGAGATGACCCAATACAGATCAGTTAAGAATCAGTCTCCATCTCACACATTTCATAAAAATTAATTTCAAGAAAAAAATAGTATACCATATTTACCAGGATAAGAGATCACTTCTTAAATTAGATATAAAGTATCTGACCCAAAAAGAAGTAGTTGATGTATTTACTAATATTAAAAATCAAAACTCCAGCCGGGCAGTGGCACATGCCTTTAATCCCAGCACTTGGGAAGCTGAGGCAAAAGGATTATTGTGAGTTTGAGATCAGCCTGGGCTACAAAGTGAGTTCAGGGCCAGCTGGAACTGCATAGTGAGACCCTGCCTCAAAAAATAGGGCTGGGGATTTAGCTCAGAGGCCTAAGTGTCTGTCTGGCAGGCACGAGGTTGTGAGTTTGATCCCTGGTACAAAAAACAAAACAACACAAAACAAAACTCCAATGTGACAGAATAAAAGCATAAAAAAGTCAAAAAGTAAAGACACTCATGGTAATATTTTTGTGATCAACACAACTGGCTAAAACATTTAAAGGTCAAATAATAAGCATAACTCCTACAAATAAAGATAGTGCAATGGAAAATTTAACAGGGCATGGACTGAAGCCATTTACTCAGGAAAGACAATAAGAAAGTAAAATAAACAACTTTCAAACCCTTACTAGTCATTAATGGAAATAAAACAAAGAGTATATTACACTCATTGTTCTAGCAAAAATTAATGTCTGAAAAGCAGAGAAGTGAGTGAGGACAGGTGTAAGTGGATCTCTATCTCTTGATGGCAGAAATGGAAATCGGCTTATTTGCTTTAGAGACGAGGTTGGCAGCGCAGCACCTGAAGAATCTGTCATGGTGGCTTCACCGCCAAAATGCTCTCAAGACGCACACAAGGAGACGCTCGCGAAATACCAACTGCATAATTTTATAAATTACAAAATCAGAAACCCCAAACTCTTAACATGTGAATAAATCATTTATATTGTTTCATAAAATGGAATATTAAAAGGCCAATTTAAATCAATCAATTATATTTTAAAATCAAAAATTCTCAAAAACAATTTTTATAAGACAGTTGAAAATCATTGGGATTATATGTGTAAATATAATCACCAAATATACAGTATTTGGAGATACACATTAGTTCAAATCATTTGAAATGGCTAATATTTGACCACTTTTTAATGTACGGAGGACAATTTCATGTGATTCAACCTAAAAATAGAAACTTGAAAAACATACAAGAATGATAAATAGAAATGCAGAATGGACAAGAAGGATCTTTACAAGTCTTTAAAAATTGTTTAAGTACCTTCTGAAATTTCAAAGCCATAAATGTTCACTACTTGGAAGAATCACTGATTTGAAGGGGGGAAAGGTATTACCATAAATATTAAACTAAAAACATGAAAACAAGTTAACATTACTTTTGTCCTTATAGACCAAAAAAATCATTAAAGTAGAAGTATTTGACATAGGTATCTTTAGACAGAGATATTCAGTCATGTATAATAAAGAACTAAAGATAATTTATAGTTCATTTTTTCTAAAACTATCAATCATGATTTAAAACAGAACCTTTCTGGTTGAAAAGAAAACTTAAAAGAATGAACATTTTTACAAAAACATCAATATGTTTATATATCTAAGAAACAAACTCTCAGTATTGTACAATAAGAAGCAAATTTGTCTCCATCCCACCCAGACTTTGGTAACAGCCTTTCATCTTTTCTCTGAAGAATTCAAACTGAAATTAAAATTGTGCAGGATGAGGTCAGGTTAATTATTTGATCATTACTAACTTCAGCGGCAACACTGCAGAGGACATTTTATTTGGACAAATTAAAAATAAATGAGGTCAGACGTGGTGGTGCATGCCAATAATCCCAGCACTAGGGAGGCTGAGGCAGGAAGATCATCATGAGTTTGAGGGTAAACTGGGCTCCATAGTGAGTACGGTGTGAACCACATGGCCAGACCCTGTCTCAAAAAAACCCTTAAAAATATAATAATGGCTCTAGGGTGGAGCTTCCATGAAATTTCCTTATTTATTTCCTAATGTTTTTTACATTACGTGCTTCATGCCAAAAAATAACACATTGTTTTCCAGCTCTGTATTAGTGTCTTCAAACATCAGTAGCAAAGGGTGAGTGTATTTTCTGGCTGTCACTGAACCATAAAAATGAAATTTATGTCCAAATGAAATTATTATTGTAGACAACAAAAATATATTCCATATAGTCTATTAATACATCATTATAATTATGATATATATATATTATACATATATATTCTATTAAAATACCTTTAACTGAGATAAGTTTTAAAATGCACTTTCAGAGTCAACACTTGAGATCGCTGAAAACTGTTATCCTGAATTATTAACAGATGGGTACAAAATACTCAAAAATAACAATAGTTGTCAGAGAAAATAGCTTCCTCCTCTGCTGACTTCATCTTCAGAGCCAACCTTTTCAATGTTTGCACCGAATCTTCCATCTCTTTTCATTTAAACTCATTTAAATTACCTCCGGTCCCTTTTCTACCACCACTGCTATGCTGAAAGTCCACCTTTGATGGCCACTCTGTGAATGACTTCCATTTGATAGCTCCTCATCCTCCTGGATATCTATTGCTGGCTATTGGAAGAGCTTTGGGATTTTTTTTTAACTTGACTTTGAATATCCTGACCCTTGCATGCCACATGGGAATTCCCTTGCTGCTCCTCTCCCACATCCACATTTCTCAACCTTCTATCTGTGGCTCTTCACTCTGTTCTCCTACATTATCTCCTCCAACATTTTCACCTGCATCTAGAGATTGAAAATCAACTTCTCTGGAGAATATTCTTATCTCCATATAATTAGGTCTTATAACAATCATCAATACAAATTCTTTGTTTCAACTGATAATTTGCCTTTTCTACTTAGATATTTTGTGCCACTGCAAATAAATAAAGATCTAAAATTTATTTCTCTAAACTTACCCTCTTCCCTCCCTTCTTTTTCTCCTCTTCTTCTGCCTGCACACACACATACATGCACACACACACAACTTCTTTCTCATTTTGGTCCACATAAGAAATATATTTGACTCCATGTTCTCCTTTAATCACAATGCATGCTCAATTATTTACACAATCTCCAATCTCACCAGTCTCATTCATTAGAGATCACATCTGGAATACTTTCACAGAGGTGAGGCTGACAAGCCGATTTAAGCTGTAACGATTTGCAGCCACTGTTCTATGCCCACCAGATCCCCACACTCACTCATTTATTTAGCAAATACTTAGCAAGTAGCTACCATGTTGCACCCACTCTTCTGACTCCTGGAATAATCCGAGAACAATTAATCAGTCAAATGATTCCCTTCGCAAAACTTATATTCTAGAGGGAAAAACAGATATGCACAATATGTAAAATGAATAGTGCATTAAAGGTAAGAGATATGGGGAAAAAACAGCAGCATCATGAAGACCAAAGGTGGAGAGTTGGCAATTGGAATTTTAAAGAAGGAGGGAAGGAAGACATCTGTAAGAAGGTGCTATTTGATCAGACCTGAAGCAGGAAACATCAGCTGTTTCCTGCATTACAGGTGGTAAAAACGTCTACACCCGAGGCACAGCCAATAGTATGAGGGCCCTAAAATGGAAGTGCACTTGCTATATTTAAGGCCAGGAACACCAGCTCAGGCAATGCCAAGGGAGCAAGGGAAACAATCGTAAGGAACCCATCCACAGAAGAAACCGCAAGCAGATTAGCCAGGCCTTATAGGTCACTGGCTTCCACTCCAGGGAGAAGGTGAAACAGTAGAGCATTTTAAGCAGAGAAATAATGTTTGATTCATACTTAAAAAAAACTGTGGTTGCTTTGTTAAGAACAAAATAGTCAAGTTGGGAGCCGTTAAATGGCTCCCACTGGTCCAGGCCAGAGCAGCCTCACGACTTGGTCCAGATGTGTCCAGAGAAGGTAGCAAGAAGAAATATACTCTGGATATATGTTGAAGATAACACCAACCAGATTTTTCTGATACATAAGGTGTTAAATGTACAAGAAAGAGAATTGCCAAGCAAGACTCATGAGGGTGTTCTCTGAAGTAGTGCAAGACTGCAAGTGCCCTCTGCTGAGACAGAGAAGAACACAGAAGAGATGGCACGTGGGTCAAAGGGAGAGGTCTAAAAATTCAGTGCCAGAACAAATTTGACTTTAATTAATGAGACAGAGATTACACAACCAAATGGAGGTTTTGAGTAGTCTGATATATGTAGCAGTCTGACATGCATAAAAGAAAAGAGATTTTTAGCAGACTAAACTATAAGCAAGGAAAAAAGGAGTACTTTAGGCTAAGAAGAAATAACACCAGGTAGGACCCAGGATACACAGCAGTGAGGAGTACCAGAAAGGGTCAACATTTACAGAAGAAGAAACTACTTCTGGGGGTTCACCTCAATGAGTCATAGCATTTTCAAGCATCTACTGTCATTGCCGTAAGTTAAATAGTTTTTCCCTCATCTAGGAAAATTTTGATTTTGAGTCAAAAAATTAGATATAGTTTACAACTATGATAGTATTTGAAAATACTTAAGTTTCACAAACTCAATAAGATGAATTTCTAAAACTACAGTAAGTACATAACAATAAGAATATAACATGCCAGGGATTTAGCTCAGTGGCATAAGTGCCTGGCTGGCAGGTGTGAGGTTGTGAGTTCAATTCCCAGTACTGGAAAAAAAAAAGTACATAACATGAACTGGGCATTCATTATTTATAAGTTCTGTAATCACTGTGCAAATGAAGAAACAAATTAGACAATTGAATTGAGAAGTCAAGTTCTTTGCCAAAGTCACTTGGCTTTTAAGAGTTGCACCGGGATTCAATAACCCCAAACTGGTCTGATTTTTAAATTGCAGGCCTTACTCTTACAAACTAATTATTATATCAATAATAATTTGTACGTACAATGAGTTAAATGCCCAATACAGATTTGGTTTTCCTCATACTATATGCCAGTACAGAATTCAAACATGCAAAATTCCCAATGTTATTCTCTATACAATACAGATTAGGCTTGTCTGGCTGAACTTCAGATCTATTCATAGAATAAATTTATTCTATGAGACAATTCCAGTTTTTATTTTGTGCAAAATTAGAAAATATTTTAACTTTTTGTTGTAAAATATTATTTGTTAAAATAATTGTAATCAATGCCAAAAGAAATTTGCAATTCTACTCATAGAGAGTAACATTTAATACATCCTGAATAACATTTTGGCATATATTCTTTAAAATAATATGCATGTTTATAATAACACATATGTTAAATTTAGAAATCATTCCACACACTCTTGCTTTCTTCACGTAATAAAATATGTGATTCAATTGTTATGTCTCCACCAAGAGACAGATTTCTTTCCTTTCTAGTCCATTGTCAATGTGAATTGTAATTTATTTAATCAATTCCCTTTTACTATTTTTAATGGATTCCAGTTATTTGCTACTTTAAATAATTCTACAGTGAACACTTTTGAGTATCTATTAAGCTCATGTCTAATTATATTATTAAGATAATAGCCTGGAATTCTTAGATTAAGTGCTTTTTACATGTTATAGTTTTGATAGTTTGCCAAGTTACCTCGAAGTCTTTCCAACACTAGTATTGTATCTTTCTTCATTTCTTGCTAAACTAAGCATAAAATGATAAGAATTATTTAAATTTTAAGTTCTCAATTTATTAGATAGATGTTTTGATATTTTTCTTTCTTGTTTCCGGACATGATGTCATGCTGATAAATGCCTTCAATGTGCCAAATTTATAGATGGATTGGCCTTTATTTTCCTCTACTTCCTCATGATTATGTATTTTACATTCAAATTTTAACTCATCAACAATTTTTATTTAGTATATTTGTGAGATGTACACTTAACAACTTTTTTTTTTTAATAACATAACCAATTGCCCTGACAGTATTGCTAAATAGCCTTGATGCTATGATTTGTCTTGGTTACTTTTCTCTCATTCTGTCAATGACCCAAATTAAGGAAGGAAAGGTATTTTAGCTCACAGTTTGTGGAGGTTTCAGTTCATAATCAGCTGGCTCCACAGCAGGGCAGCATGGCACAGGGGCAACACTTCAAGGTGGCAGCAGACAGCATTATCAACAAGAGCAGAAAGGAGGAGAACAAGCCTATTTTCCTCCCTTATATTGTAAGCAGATTTCCTGCTGTAGGGCAAGTGTAACACTCACACCATCTCTGTGCCCTCCTCTTGCACAGACTCAGGATGTTTACAAAGTAAGCACCCTGGATCCCTGCTGAATCACTTAGTTAACCTTCTAAACTTCTCAAGTTGACACAATGCATCAACCATCACAGATCTGAAACCAACTCTGTCTTTAATTCGGACCCTCTATATATCACTGCATAACTTACTATTAAAATGTTCTTCCTCCATTTCATTGACCTATTTTTTTTCCAGTGCTCAGGATTGAACACCCAGCCCCCTTGGATGTTAACCAAGTGCTCTACAACTTAGTTACATTTACCTGTCTTATTTCATCAACTTCTAGACTTTGCTATTTTCTTTTCACCCAGTTCCAAAAAGAATTTTTTTCTCAGAAAAAATTTAATATAATCTTAGTTGAAGGGAAAAGGGAAAGAAGAGAGACTTCCTGTAGCTGCCTGAGGTTACGAATGTGGGCCAACAGGACACTGGCAGCAAAGAAAAGTTGTGTTGCAGGGCCTCAGATGTAGCTCAGTGGAGAAAACCTGCATCGACCTCCAAAGGACCTGGATTTCATCCCCGGCACCACAAAAACAGGTAGAGTCCAACCCAAGAAACAAGAACTGCCAGGTGAGGACACTAGGAAAATAGCAAACCCAGGAAAAAAAGCAATGTAGAGTGGGCTTTACCTGATCTTTTTTTTGTGTCTCTTGATATTTGCTTTTATAACAACAGTTTTTTTTTTTAGTTCCTTATGAACAATGACCTCCTTTAGAAAGTGCTACATATGTTTAAGCACAAAGTAGAAGCCCTTATCTTTAAAGGGATAGTAGGACTCTGTGATAAACGGATTCACAGATAGTTCTGAAGAGTTGCAGATGACGTGGTTCTGTAATTTGATCAACAATTCGGAGGGCTGTTACAGCTTATGACCACAGTGACATTAGTGACCCTTCATAACAGCATATGAGCCACCGTAACTCTGCAAGGTAATTGGCCCAAATGGAGCCACTGAAATAAATCTATGTATAACTGGAGGAAAATATTCTAAGAAAGGAGCTGATGTTCATTGGTTGATACGGATGATGTAAAGTATTTCTGTTTTTATATTTTAAAGTCAGTTTCACCAAATCAGATTATCTCGTTAATATGGACAGATGAGAGTCCAGTGAAAAGTCATCTGTTCATCTAGTGAGCAATTTCCTGAAGGAAGCAAAGACAAGTCGTGCGGGAATAGAAAGTGTCAGTGACATCAACTGCTCTAGAGAATGATGCTAGTGAAAGACAAGACTCAAAGAAAACTTCAGCAGGTGCCGGCTCACCTGTGGAGAGCCATTGCCTTTTGGGTGTGAGCAGGGAAAACACAAATCCACACCCAGATCTGCCTTCTGCCTCGCTCCACGTGCCCCTGCGGGAAGCAGTGGAAGTCCTGTGTCAGAGACTGTAGGACTGAGAATGCCTTTGCTTTAGGTCCCAGCAATCTCTTGCGCAATTACTCCTTCTGAATGAAACCATCTTGGATAGGGACAAAACGAGGGAGGACAGTGACTTAATTTTTTGATTGAAAAAGGAGCAAGGAAAGAAAGAAAATGATTAATAGTAAGTCCATCGGAACATTCTGTACCAGTCTCTTTTCTGATTAGAGAAGTGGCTTAGAAGCTGGCTCATTAGGCAGGAGTAATGAGCCAGTATACCCGCCACCTCTAATTAGAGACGAGATACAGCAGGTGCAACCGTACCTGTAAGTTGATAAAGACAAAATTTATTTTAAAATATCCTTTTCTCCCATAGCTCTCAGATACTCAAAATGCAAAGGAGAAAATTATAATAGAAACTAAATAATATTTGAAATAAACCCTTTTCTGATTGTACATTTTTTATTCAAGACTGAAATTTATTTTTACACAGTTTAAGAATAAATACCATCTCTAGCCCACTATCTACTTTGGATGCATTAATTCAATCTTTACTCTACTGAAGTAGTGTAGAAACAAGTCATTTTAACCCCGCAATGAAAAGGGAACTAATTTATGGCACTATCATGTATCATGCACTATCATGACTAACATTTGGTGTAATAAAACACTTTTCAAAGTACTAATGGGGATTAAATATTGAAATAAGGCTCATAAGATTTAAAGTGTTATTAAAAAATTCTACATGCAGAGTACTTAATACATTTCTTCAATATACTAATTACTGAAACCTAGTTTCTAAATAGATGCCTTAAATCATTGCTCATTCATATAAATTGTTTGATGTAAGAACATAAACAAGTTGGGTCTTTTATAAACACTTTCACTTCTGGTCTCTACAATAACCATATAGAAAGATTATCCTTATATTACTGTATTGCAATAAGAAAATAGATGTTCAAAGAGGTTAATAATAGTTGCCACTTAATGCATATTTATTATATGAAAAGTAATGTGTTCAAGATATATGCTATCTCACATACTTCTGAAGAGTCTCTTATACTATGTATTAAAACACCATTTGATAGATTAAACACAAGACACTTAAATAGAGTAAATATTTTTGATCAAAAGAACACAACTGACTCAGAACCAACCTCAGGTTAGTTCCACACTAGAACTTGCAATTTTTTTGTTTTGTTTTTTGAAATAAGATCTTGCTGTACTCCAGGTTGGCCTTGAACTTACTAGGCAGCTCAGGCTGGCCTTGAACTTTCAGGAAACCTTTTGCTTCAGCCTTTCAAGTTCTGGAATTACAGACATGGACTACCACACACAGCTCAGAGTTTAGAAATTTAACCACTGCATTTTCAATGTATTTTAAATACCAAAAACATACGCCTTATTTCTTTAAACTAAAATTAACATAAATAACTTGGCATAGAGGAAAACAAACCTGAAAAGGTCCATTATTTCAATTAACAATGACATCATATATAACTTCTATAAGACATCTCTAGCCCCTGTCTGCTTTATTCCTTTATTGCAAACATGTAAAAAGATTTGAAAAGATTCCTATTACATAAAAATGATAGACTTGTGTAACTATCAAATTGAAGTTTACTAAGTCGTTGATTGCATTTTTCTATAATAGAAACAAAATTAGAAAACAATATTAAAAAACAGCACTAAGTACAATTGCATGAGAAAAAATAGCCAATAGGCCAAAATTCGGAAGACTGATAACATCAGACACTCTTGTGTATCAACAAGAACTCTCATTCACAGCTGGTGGAAAGAAAATACTTCATTTGCTTTTTGATAGGCTAACCCTCTGCTAAAGTAAGAAAGGCGAGAAGATTCAAATAAAGTTAAGATAACAGGAGACATTATAATTCACAACACAAAAATGCAAGAGATCATTCAAGATTGTTATGAACAATTATATGCCAACAAATCTGATAATCAATAAACAAATTTGAAATGATACATTGCTAGATTCATACCCCTTACCAAGACTGAATCATGCAAAAATAGAAAACTAGAAGAGACCAATAGGAGGTTAACATCACTGAATCAATAATAAAAAAAGGTATCATCAAAGAAAATCCAAGACCAGGCAGGTTTACTATTGAGTTCTAGAAATCTAGTGAAACACTAACATCAGTTCTCAAGTTACTGCAAAAACTAGAAAATAAATTCTTCAAAGCACATTCATGAGATCATCTTTACCCTGTTCCCAAAATGAAATAAGGACATACACACAAACACACACACATGTGCGCACATACACATACACACACCAGAGGCTTAAGGGAGATACATGCAAGAGTCTTCCAAAAAGCTGACTCCAACAGCACATCCTTCGCAATAATCAAGGATAATCAGGAGGATTCATCCCAAGGACAAAGAATGGTTCAATATATGGAAACCAATCAATATGATATACCATATCAACAGAATGAATGACAAAAACCCCATGGTCATGACTTTATAATAAAAATGCTGAAATAATTAGCTACACAAGACATCTCCCCAACATAATAAAAGTCATTTGTTAATAAGCCACTTTTATTCCACTGAATGAAGCAAAGCTGACCATACTCCCCAAATTCTGGAACTAAAAAAGGATGTCCACTGTCACCACTTTTATTCAACATAGTGTTGTTAGTTCTAGCCAGAAAAATTAGGCAAAAGAAGAAACGAAAGAGCATCAAAACTAGAAAAGTCAAACTGCCACTATTTGTAGATGACATGGTCTTATATAGAGAAGTTCCCCAAAAGTACACAAAGCTCTTAGAATCAACAGGTGACTTCTGCAAAGCTGCAGGATACAAAACCAACATACAACACTCAGTAGTGCTACTAAGTACTAATAATGAATTATCTGAAATAAGAATCGAGAAAGCAATTCTATTAAAATAGCTGCAAAAAAACCAGAATAAATTTATCAAAGAGGTAAAAGAACTATACAATGAAAGTTGTAAAATATCAGTGAAAGTAATTGGAAAGGATACAAAACAAATTGGAGAGGATGACATTCCTTGTTCATGAATTGGAAGAATCAATATTTTACAATGTCCATACTACTCAAAGTGACTTACTAATTCAATGCCATCTTACCTAATACTAATGTTGTTTCTGCAGAACTAGAAAAAAAGCTCTAAAGTTTAAATGAAACTACAAAAAAATGTCAAAAACATCTTGAGCACAAAGAACATGGAAAGAAGTTTTTAAACTGCCTGATTCCAAAATATACTACAAAGTTATATAATAAAAACATCTTGGTATTGGCATAAAAACAGAAACAGAGACCAATGGAATAGAATAGAGCCTAGAAATAAACCCATGAATCCATAGCCATTGGTTTTCTTACAAGGGTGCTATGAACATTCACTGGAGAAAGAATAATCTTCAATAAACTGTATGTGAAGACTGAATATCACTGAGTAGAAGATGGAATCTAGACCCTTCTCAATCACCAGTTTCAAAAGCCAACTCAAAAAGGAATAAAGACTTGATAGAAAGTGTGAAGCTGTGAAACTACCAGAAGAAAACATGAAGGAAAGACTTCAGCACATTGGAAAGGACAAAGATTTTTTGACAAGACCCCCAAAGCACAGGAAATAAAAAGAAAAACAGGCAAGTGGGACTATAGTAAATGAACAACCTCCTGAATAGGAAAGGAAATAATCAACAGAGGGCAGAGACAACCTACGAAATGGGAGAAAACATTTCCAAACTATACATCGGATGAGGTGTTGATATATAAAACATGTAAAGAGCTGCAAAATTCCAACAGCAAAGCCAAATTAGTACAGTCATTATGGAAAACAAACAAACAAACCAAATACCCAGATTAAAAGCGGGGCAAGAGATCTAAATAAGCATCTCTCAAAGGAAGCCTTACAAATGGCCAACAAATTATGAAAAAAAATGCTCAGCATTCCTAAATTCAGGGAAATTCAAATCAAAACCATCCTCCCCAAAAATAGTTATTATCAAAAAGACTAACGATAAAAAGTGGCATGACACACGTGGGCAAAAGGAACCCCTAGGCACTGTTGATGGGAATGTAAATTAGTACAGTCATTATGGGAAACAAAAATTAAAGATACGACTATCACATGACCTAACAATCCCACTGCTGTGTAAGCATCCAAAGGAAATGAAGCTCGAAGCTCTACCCTCATGTTCAGTTGCAGTGTCAATCACAACAGTCAAGGGAAGGAAATGACTGAAGGGTTCACTCACTGAGGAATGGGGATGAAAATGTGCTACGTGCATACAATCCAATACTACATGGTCATGCAAATGAAACCCTGTCATTGACAAGCACACAAATGGAAGCAGACAGCATTAGTCTAGGTGAAGTCAGTCACTCATGTGGAATCTAGGAAAGTCCACCTTAGAGAATGAGGGCAACAGAGACCCAGGGGAGTAGTGTGCAGGGGACAGTTGGGAAGCAATGAGTGGTGACGAGGTTACAGTTGGACAAGAGTCAGAAGCTCAGGGCTAAAACTGCAGAGGAGAGTGGTGACAGACATTGTATGTTTGAATAACTAGAAGGTACTGTATGTTTCAATAACTAGGAGAAATCATTTTGAAAGCTTTCACCATAAAGAAACAATAAATGCTGAAGGGGGTGAATGTCTTTAACCTGATTTAAACATTACATATCGAATACCTAGATCAAACAGTACATGACTCTCCATGAATATGGACAACTTTTATGTTTTTATACATTGGTAAGATATTAAATATTTTTAAATGCTTTGGTCACATTGAAAGTAAACTGAGCAACTTTTATGCAATTACAATCCAACAGTTGCACCGTGTGGTATTTGTCAAAGAAGAGGAAATTTCTGTCCACAGTTGTTTATAACAACTTTATTCATCATTGCCACACCCTGGAGCAAGGATGATGCCCCGCAGGAAGTGGGTGGGCACATAAACTGTGCTACATTAAGCAGAACTGAGCTATCCAGCCATGAAAAGGCATGGAGGAAATTTTAAGTGCATATTACTCAGTGAAAGAAGCCAGTCTGAAAAGGCTGTACACTGTCTGATTCCAACTGGATGTTATTCTAGAAGAGGAAAAGCTATGAAGACAGCAAAAGGTCAGAGTTAGGGGGAAGGGGAGGAAGGACTGGTGGAACACAAGACTTTTAAGACAGTGAAACTATCTTCATGCCCTGCATGAGATTATAATGGTGCCCACATCTATTCAAAGACAAGACTGAGCTACCGTATAAACCTATGGACTCTGAGTGACAGTGACTCATCACTGTAGATTTATCAGATGGGCCACTCTCCTGTAGGAGATATTGGTAATCAGGAGTGGGGGTGGACAGGGTACACCTGACCTCTGTGTTTTTCAGTTTTGCTGTGAGCCTAAACCTGCTTTAAAAAAATAAAATCCATTAAAAAATAACAACGAATACATAGGACTAAGTCTAAAAAAGTATAAGACTTCCATATGAAGAAGTAAAAACATTGCTAAAATTAATTTTATGTTTATGGGTTGGAAGATTTGATAGTGTTTTTATGTACATTCTCCACCCAAATCAACTGATTTAAATCTCAGAGGAATTTTTTGTGGAAATTGAATGACTGTCTCTAAAATTCAAATAAAACACAAGATCATCTTGAAAGAAAAAAATTTGAGAGTAAAGTAATACTGATGGATATCCAGATATTTATGAAGTCATAGTAATTAATACTAAATGTTTTGTATTGTGTATAGACAAAATGAAGAGATTTCAGAAACAAATTCATTTTAAAACCAGATATCTGGCTTGGGACAAAGTTACTGCAACTGAGAAGTAGAAGTGACTGTAGTAGAATGATTCTTTATGGTTTTGGTGGGAATTTTTTCTTCTTAATTGTTTAAGTTAGTTATTCAGATGAGACAAATCAAACTTGACTCCTAGCTTGTATCATATCTAAATATCTATCCTAGTTAGAAAATAGACCTAAATTTGAGAGATAAATGAAAAGTCTTGCAGAATAAAGGAGAGGAGACTATCTTCATGACATCAATTTTCTAACAGGACACAAAAAGTACTAAGTATAGGAGAAAAATTAGCAAGTTGCATTTCATTAAAATAAGGCAGTTTTCTTTATCAAAGTGTGTAATTAAAAGAATTAAACTATAAACCAAAGGCTAAAAGACAAGATTTGCCCTTATGTGCTGCCAAATAACTCACACTCAAAATATTGAAGACCTCCTACAAATTAATAAGAAAAAGACAAACTACCCAATTAAAAATTGGCAAATCAACTTGAATAGGTACTTCATAAAAAAGTGCATTTCGTAGCAAATAAGCCCCTGAAAAGGTTCTCAGCATCATTAATCATGAGGAAATGTACCACACATCCACTAGGATGGCAAACAACAGTAACATTCGGCAATTCTAAGTACCCATGAGGATATTCAAGCAGCCAGAATTTTCAAATACTGCTGGTTGCCACGGAAAAGTATTCAGAAGTATTTTCTAAAGCAGAAGATATACACAATACCTATTGTATATGTATACAATATGGATACAAGATAATACATGGAATATGGGTAAATGTCACAGGCACGGTGCTGAGTCAAAAAGAACAGAAGGGAACCTGCTGTGTGATTTTACTTGCTTCATAGTTTGAAAACAGCACAATTTATCGCAAGTGATCAAGGTCTCCACTGACACTATTCTGCACAGAGGCCTGTCCCGAAGGGGGAAAACTCTTGGAAACACTGATAATGTCCTGAAACTTTTTCTAGATGAGTTACACAAGTGCATGTAACTATTAAAACCTCAAGCTAAACCCACAGTATTTAGACAGCATCTTGAATGCATGCTTTGCCTGGATTAAATATTTTCAAATCAACAAAAAGTTAGCAGGTCATCTATAAAACTGGAGAAAACATGCAATTCTTAGCATTAGTGAGATATAACAAAGAAATGACTTACAGGGTATAAATAGGGATTCATCACATGAATAAGAAATTCACAAAGGAAATGCAAATGATAAAGACATTAATGGAGAGCTATTCAAACTTTGATAACTGGAAGTCGGCATCCAACAATATTTTTCACTTAAAGGAATGGCAAGCGTGACAAAAAAGTGAATTTGAAAGGTGAGTATTTAGGGAAATAAGAACTTGCCTATATTTTTCAATAAGGTTATAAATTTTCACCACCGTGTTGGAAGTAGTCTGTCGTTATGTGTTACAGTAATCTTTGTGCTATGTATTAAAATATAAAATGATCCTGTACTTCAACACAGCCACTGAACTTCTATGGATTTCTCTTAGGGAAATTATAACAACATTAATCATTGTATTATTTACCAATGTCATTTAGTATATGCAAAGCATTGTGCTAAGCATTGCATTTATTCATTCAATAAATAAATCCTGCCAGATGCTTGTAAAACAGTAATGCTTCACATGATGCTGCCTCATTTGATGATCACAGTGGTTCTGGAAGATATCATGACCATCTTAAAGTTGTAATAACTGTGGCTTAGAGACCTTAATAAGTTTATCCAGGCCATCTAGGTGGAGATGGAGGAAATGCTGTGTGAACTCAGGGAGAGACACGCCAGAGTGTCTCAGTGTGTGCATACACTAGGTAAAGAGGCGTAGCTATGCATTTGCAGATGAAATGTGTGGGTACAGTGTTTTCTATCAAATGCTGCAACTATTGATAAGTTTTCTGTAGGAGCTTGTTTTAAAAATGCATTACAGGTAACTAATTGCAGTTGGAGATGTCATTTTGGGAAATGAACAGGTATATTGACATCAAATGTGAGTCATCACTTTGGGAGGGGTGTATATCTACTAATCCAAGGGCTCAAAGAAAGTATTTGTGTTATAATTACCTATTTAGAAAAATACTATATGTGCAACCATCTCTAGTTCCACCTGGTTTAGACTTTCTTATAATGAGCAGATGTTGTACACTGTATAATATCTTCATTTAAAGCTAGATATTTTAAAGATTATTTGATACATATTTCTAGATAATTCTCCTTTCAAATTTCCTTTTTTGAAATTTCTGTCTGTAGTGTGTGTTATCTTCTTAAATTATACAGTCTATTTTTAGCCTTGGAAAATAGGAACATCACATATTCAGTTTATTACACGTTAATAGCATTTGTCAGTTTCTCATGTTCCATAGTCTCATATTAACAATACTCTGTGTTAAAATCCAAGCCAAAAAAAAAAAGGAGAGGAAAATAAGGCATGGTTTATGGCATATTGTTCTTTCTTTTAAAGTTAATCCAAGTAGAGAAGTTTTCATTTTAAAGCTGTGTTGAATAGTGGCTCCTAAAAGATACGCCTGCCTAGAATCTGTCACTGACAGCTGATGTGGAAAGAGGGTTTTTGACAATGTTACTAGGTTAGGAATCTAGAGATGAGCTCATGCCAGACGAGCAGGGCGATCATCCAGGGAGGAAGAGACAGGGGAGGGGACTGCGTACGTCAAAGCTTCTGAGTTTGCCCCTCTGTGAGTCACACAGTGGAAAGCCTTGCCCGCCACCAGCAGAAGACAGACATGGCATGGTCCTTCCTGGGAGCCCCAAAACAGCTGAGTCCCCACAACAGTGAGCAACTCAGTTGATAGTAGTTTGTTACCGTGGCCCCAGGAAAAAACCAAATAAATTAAAACATTGTTTCTTCGATGCGTTTTAGGAACAATACAATTGGATAAAATAAATAGCATTCTGAAGTCAGCGTCTTACCGTTTACACCCTGTCCAATGCGTATGGTACCAGAAGCAAAATCTGAAATGGATCCACTCAGAGTTCCTGTATGAAAGGCCATGTTATCCTCCTCCATGCCATTGATAAACAAGTTAATTTTTGTCCGATGCACCTGCAAGAAATTGTCCCCATTATTTTAAAGGCATAAACATTTATTTTACCATAACCATGTATCAACAGTTTTGCAAGCTACTTTACTGCTTGCCCACTTTCTTCACTTGAAAAAGCTACAATTGACTTTACTAGCACAACGATATCTATGTTTGTGAGTCTAGAATAAATCGACACAGTGTGATTTTGTATTGTGATAATCCCTGCACACTCACAGGATGCATAATTGTCCTAGATGTGTGATAGTTCTGATTCCCATGCCTTCATATATTCTAAATTTATGTTTTTTCTTTAATGCTCATTAAATTTGTTACGGCTACATTTGGAAATAAAGAAATCAATACAAAAGGGAGAGATATTCAAAACCAGAAATATAAACAATAGGCAATATATAAGGGAATATGTCTGTCTTCCAATAAAACTGTCTTTAGAAAAATAGGTGGCCAGCCAGCTGCATCCCACTGGTTGTAGTTTGATCTCTGGATTACATCATAAAAATGTATCAAAGTTTGGTTTGGGTGGCATGATCCCTGAATAAGCAATTCAAACTTTTATGCAAAACTCATCATAGTTCATATTTATACAAAATATTTGATAATTGCATGTAATCCTCACTAAAGTGGTCAGCTGTTTTGACATCAAATTTAGTCTCTACAAATAGCATTTCTGTTCAAGTGCTTTTAACTTAAATGCAAAAGCAATCATCAGCACTCTAGTAAGGAAAACAGCTCAAAGGGCAAACAAAAGACTCCAGAGGAGGAAAGGGCTGGGGAAGAAGAGAGGCAGATTTAATGTTATGCTGCTGTAAGGCTGGATGCTAACACTTCAATTAAAACTATATAAACCATAGCACTCAACATGTTGTTCTACTGCTGAACTCCAGTGATAATGGTGAATCAACGTGACAGATGGACCTCTCTGGTGCAGGATTTTGATGGTGGGAAAAGCATGGAAAGGCAGGGTGGGTATGGAAAATGTGCCATCCATTCAACTTTGCTGTGAGCCTACAGATAGCTTTTTTTTAAATTATATTTTAAATGCTCTTCCATTTAAAAGGACTTGAACAATTAATGAAGATAACATTTATTCTCGGGCATCTTTAAATTACTATATGAATTATTATCTTAAGAAGTTCTTCTGAAAATCCCACATCAAAAACACAACTAAACAAAAAAAGTCGTAATTATTTGTTAATAACTGACTCTTCAAAAAGTTCCTCAATGTAATTTTCCTCCATTCTAATCAATATGCTTTCATGTGGACATGTTCTTTCTG
This sequence comes from Dasyprocta punctata, assembly GCA_004363535.1. NCBI lineage: Eukaryota > Metazoa > Chordata > Mammalia > Rodentia > Dasyproctidae > Dasyprocta > Dasyprocta punctata. The sequence goes on from RJWM01008906.1 coordinate 58,898, forward strand.
AACTTCACTAACCCAGTGTTGTGTTTGATTTAATTTTAAAACAAAGCTTTAATAGACCTAAAATCATGCACCACCTCTCCACGGGCCTGGATCTACTCCTCTCTGCTGGGTACTATGACTGCATTTTTGTTTTGCATCCCATTTTTTTACAGCCTGTTACTGTCATTTGGTGTTTGACTGTTATCATTATAAAAGATCCAGGCTTTTCTACTTTGTTATTTGTAGCATTATCTCATGTTTTACAACATCTTTGGGCAACACGCAGGCACATGAAATATAACTAGTGAAAAGTTCTCGGTGGTATTAATGCATAAAAAAGAATGTGGTTCCATCTCTACTGTCTTTACCCAGCCAAAAGCTGATGAACAGCCAATTTTCCTTTATCACATTAGCACAGCCATGAGGGAAACACATTTGTTCTAGTCAGCTACACTAAAGATACTATTACCAATCTAACATATACATGTTTTATATCAGCAGTATTCTCAGAGCATGAGAGAGCCAACAATATATTAACACTAGCATGACAGTTTATTTAAGAAAAGAAAATTGTCTCTGTAGAGGGACAGAAGTTAGAAATGTATGGCTAAAGCTCAGTGTCACTGGTCTAATAAAGGTAATAATTCTTAGGCTTTCTTTATAGCAGGTAACACTCCTGTGACAGTTCTGTCATATCATTCAAATAAAAATGTTGTCTTTTACAAGTTGAAGTGCACCTTTATTCTGAGTCAGATAGGAAGTATGTTTTTGATTTTCTGCATTCACCATATTATATCTGCAGTCAAGAGTTCGGGACCTTCTCTTTTTTTTAATCCGCTCATCACTTATTTGCTTAGTGGAAGAATTCAGTGTCACTCGCAGTGAATTTCAGGGGATGTTTTCATTTGGTTGGCGCTTAAAAAATGATGAATGATGATTCCCAAGCCACTCTCTCCCATCGTCCCCTCCCCTACCAACCACCTTTCTATAAATAAGATGAAATCATCTTTGGTTTTTCGCACCATGTTTTATGTTCCAAGATTCTCCAAACTGTTTTACAATTCTGATCTGGGACCCCATCACAGGGAAATGGTGAGGACTGCAGTGGCTTTCTGCAATAGCTCATTTAGATTATCCCCTTGCCAGTTCTTGAGGGGAATAGGAATATATATGATGGAATTTCTGATTTGTGAAGAGAAAGTCTTCTGCTAAAGTGAGCTTCCCACCACTCTCACTCCTAGCCCTCAGAGGATTGGAGCAGTGTGTGCATGTTTATTGATGCCCTGAGATGGGTAGACTGGCAAAGCCAGCAGGAGTTGTGGAGAAGTCTTTAAATCTCCCTCCTAGAAGATCCAAAAACACTTTGGAAAGAAGATGTAGATGAGTGAGTCGTTCTCTAGTCTCTTTTTCCTGGGAGTTTCTCCTTCTATTTTAATCACTTCCCTGGTTGAATTTGTGTCCCTGTGAGATGTGTTACTTGTCCCTTTGAATGCAAGAATGTATTACACTTCTTTAAAAAGGTAGAATTCGTAACCCTACCCTGTAATTCTCCCGCGTGATTAGTGGAAAGTATAATTCAAAAGGCAAGGAAGTCCCCCAGTAGCTAAGCAGTCACCAAAGAGAAAACATAATCGAGCTCACCGAGAGGATAGTAATTGTCCACAATCACCTATTCCCTTGAGATCCAGATCTTTGTTTCTATTCCACTCCTTCCTGCTGGCCATTATCAACCCAGAGAAACTGGCAGCTCTGGCTGGGAAGTGAATAGGCAGAGAAGCTGGCAGTAGCTTCCTTAGTGGAAAAATGGTTTTCTCATTACAGAGATCCTTCTAATTCAAATTGAATTCAATGAAACATCAGTCTAGTACCCACAGTGGCTCTATAAATTAGGCCAAGAAAAGTAAGTCAGGACTGTTCTTCTCAAGGAGATTGCATGTGTGATAACAGAATAATTTCAATATCCTAGATAGTATTTTAATCACTACAAATGATAATGGTTATTTTAAATTTAAGTACTGAATCTGAATGTAGCCAATGAGGCATTGTAGTTTTAAAGGAGTTTCGTATAGAAACTGTCTTAATCTGTTAATACGTGTGGTGCATAACTTATTTCTAGACCTTCTCTTTAAGACATGTTTACCCAGAACCTACTCGCAAGCCTCCCAACACCACCAATTTTGTCAGTTTTATATGATGGAAAATACAAATATAGACAGCATCGTTTTTTAAAAAAAGCATTTTAAGCATTCTCACTAATTCCTTTTTTAATACATTCCACATAAAATGCTTTGGCAACATATCTTAAATTGACTCTCAAAAGATGATGATGGAAAATACAAATATAGACAGCATCATTTTGGATGTTAAGGGATTCAAGCAAAAAGAAAACCACTGTGGTATGGATCAAAAGGGAAACTTTTATGGAGAAGAGATGTTGCAGATTTTCTGAAATAGAAATTGCCCTGAAATAGAAATTTCTATTTCTGTGTGAAAGAACAGTTTGCAGAAAAGTTTCTGCCACACTAGCTGTAATTTTTAGCCATAAGATAATTTATCCTAAAACCACATAAGGTTATTTTCGAGCAGCACATGAAGGTCAGATAACCCTTCTTGAGAACACCCTGATCTGCTCACTGCCCTGAACCTGAGGTCTACCGGTTGAGTTTTCCCTCACCTATCTCATTCGATTTCATTTCTAACCTCAGTCAAACTTCTAATTGAAGTCTCATGACTGTCTGGGCTTTATACAATATTTAATACTCTCACTGTCATTCGTTCAAGCCATTGCCAGGTGGGCATTTACCTAAATTTTTAGTATTTTTTAAACGTGCACCTCAAATTCTGTATCCTCCAGTCATTCTCTGACATCTACTTCTGAACTGCAAAAGTAGTTAACACTGATCGAAGAATTAGCATACTGGGCATTGTTCTAAAAATTTTTACGTGTATTCATTTTTTCTTGCCACAGCAAACTAAGGCAGTTTGGCTATGATCAACATTTCAAAGATAAACTGAATCACAGAGAATCGAAAACGGAAATTATTCAAGGTCAGGGAGAAGGTTGATTGGTTCCGGAGCCACTTTGAAACTGCCGATTTTAATTAGCCGATTAAATCCAGTTAGCGTGTGGGAGTGGGGGCCATGTAATTTATCGGACCCGTCCACTGAACTCCATCCGGTGATGATCCGGGCTCCCTGTCAACAGCGCTCCCAAGGAGCAGGGTGGTATCCTTGCATACCCTAACCTCCTACCGCCTGGCCGGCCAGGTGCTGACATGGCGCTCACACCACCTCACTCGCCTCTTCCTTCACCCCGCACACCACGACTCCCCAAAGCTGAGGTTACCAAGGATTCACTGTTCCAATAATTTGCCTCTGCAGACTTAGGAGATCCTTCCACCTTTGAACAGCTTTTTCTGTTACAAATGATTGAACACAGGGTATCTTTATATACCTTCCTAGGCCCCAGATCTAACTATTTAGAACACACTAAACACATCTAGTCCCTTTCCCCTGTGATACAGAGATCTCACTCCTTCCAAGCCTTTTTTCAGGATAGATGTGTTCAGTTTCTATGATGTCCTAAGTGTGACGTATGTTTTAGTCTCTCTCTTCTTATGACTCCAGAAATGCTGCAAATTCTAGATAGTCTCTGACCTTTCAAACTGGATTAAGGTACATGATTAGTACCTTAATATGAATCAAAATTGCTGGCTGCATTTTTGGCACCATGAAGTTAAGACTGATAAATGAAGTCAAGCTGACTGTTCACTAAAATACTATGTCTTGTTTTTCTTTTTTGATTCACCTACACCACTTCTAAATAACATCGTCTCCGTCATGCACACATACAGCTGGTTTTGTGAACCTAAGGGCAGGGATTTATATTTATTCATGTTATATTTCACCTCGTTAGACTCAGCCCATTGCTCTAGGCTGCCAGGATCTTTTTGAATGCTATGTCTATCATCAAATGTGTTTACTAGTTCTCCTAGATTTATGTCATTTGCAAATTTGATGAGCATGTCTTACATGCTAGGCAGAAATTCGATAAATACTGATTGATTGAGTAATTGATACCTCAAAATAAAACCACCAGCACTACTATTTTACATCTCCAAGCAATAAAGAAAAGGCACCATTTCCTAATGGATAAAACATGTCATAGTAGGATTTTTTGCCTACTTTTCAGTGTGGCCTTGTTTGTAAATGTGGGTCTTTATATAATTACAAATATTTTAGCCTACTAACATTCTCTGCTTAGTTATACAAACAATATAAAATAAGAACTAGGGATAATATTCAAGGAAAGTTGTGGGCTAACCAAAAATAATTTGGAATATACATGTGTGCCCACTACTAATTTGATTCACTGAGTAACTGCTTATATCATTGAGAGGCAGATATCTTGCACAGTGTTTTTTCTCATATTTGTTTATATTTTGTATTTCCCATGAATATATAGGGGGGGTTTCCCCAGTACTTGCTCCCTCTGTATCCACTTCCTTCCCTGGACCCCCTAGCTACGTACACACCCACTTCTGTGTGTGATGCTTTGGATTTGCTGTTCTCCCCTTGATGTCTGTTTAAGATTTCCACAAAGTGAACCTCCCTAGAGTAAGTCCCCAGTTTAGTCAGTCTCTACAAACTGCACACAGGAACTCAAGCACTCTTTTACATCCAGTCCAGACAGAATGTGAAACCTCTTCGACTCTGCTTCCCAAATGTTAAATTGTTCTTCTCTCCTGTAAGAAAAGCTAAAAATGTACACATGTGACTGAAGCTCTCCTGACGGCCTAACTCGCTGTTGATTTCCCCTAGAATGCAGGAAGGGATCCAGTCCATTTGTGAACATCCTGCCTACCAAACTTTCTTGCCCACATGCGCTCTGACACATAAGTGATCATAATATTCTACACCTTTAACAATCTCCATCCACCCCGATGCCTTTTTCTGTCTTATCCACAGAGACCAGATCATTTCCAAAAGATGATCACAATTAACTGTAAAATACCTCAGTTAAAGCTTTTCAGTCATCTATGCCCCCAAAAATCTAGATGACATTTGCTATAACTACAATTTCCTGTCTTTGAGAGTAAGTTAACTACTTATTTTATCTTCCATGTTTTTGAAGGAAACTACTCATCATATTTTTTTTCACTAAAAACCAATAGCTATTTGGAAAGCGTTTCTGTTGTTTGAATATTTAATGAGCACATTATGATATGCTAAGTGTGACAGTACACAGAAGGCGTATGTAAAACACAAACCTTGACTTCAAGTAATTTGCAATCTATAATGGAAATGGGCATATAAAGTGATTTCCAATGCAAGGCACAAAATGCAATAAAATAATTATGAATAAAGTAGTTAGGGGCAAAGAGAAGAAACTGAAATTACTTCAGAGTGCTTCACTTTCAAATTCTTTCCTATCTCTCTTTTGTACTCCTTGAGAGTTTTCTATATTGTTTCTATCTAGTTTCTCTCTCCTCTTCAGGCTAAACTGTAAACTCCATGAGAGCAGGTTTTGCTATGTTTCTATTTTTCTTTTTTTTACAGTGCTGTTTTGCCCTCTCAGGGAACTTGTTTACTCTTCACTGAATGAATGAGGCTCCCTCTAAGCTAATAGGAGTAGACCAAGCATGAGGATGGCACAAAACTCATCAAGAACACTGTCACTGAGGGAAGTACATGAAGGGAATAAATACATTGAGGACAGTAGCGGAAAAAAAAAGCAGGATAATGAGAAGAAGCTAAATTACTCTCAGTGCTATGGTTTGAGTCTGGATGCCCCTCAAAGCCTCATGCAGTCATGGAGGCAGGTTTCTAGAATTTGTTACTAATTCATGGTCCAATACTGGGATTATGGGTTTGAGTGCTACACTTAGGGTGGGTGTGGCCTACATATAGTATAAAGGACAGGAAAAGTTTTTCTCCACAGTCCTCCCCTTTTGCTCTTATTTCTTGTGCTGTTTTCTGCCACCATGAACTATTGCCCTCTGCCATGAGTCACCCTGCCCTGGCGTTGGCTGATTATGGACTGGAACCTCCACAAACTGTGAGCTAAATAAACCTTTCCTTCCTTCATTTTGGGTGTTGGGTATTGTGTCTCAGCAAGGAGAGAAAAAGTAACCAAGGTACCCAATTTCCAACTAATGTTGGATACTTTAGGCCTCATTTCTTCTCTTTAATTTCTTCAAAGCTCTTGGTGGGCTTTAGTTTCAATTCTAGAATCAGGCAGTACTTCATTGCGTCAACTAGAGGAAGTGTTCCCTTCTTCAATTTTCATTCTTTTAATATTAATTTAACAAATGAAGCTTTTAATATGCTGAATGTAAAATCACTTTCACTTTTCCCCAAGTCCTTTCCAGTTTTTGTAAGTCTTCCTACATTGTAGTAATAAAGTGCTTATCATTAGGTCAGGTTCAAATCAGATTTCTGTTCACACTTTTGAGGGAGAAATCAAAGTTCTGCCCAGAGATGTGGACATGCTACTAACCCAAAGTCAGCCCTCAGCCTGAAGCTACAGAGAAAACAGGGTCATGGACCCAAATAGTCCAAATGCTAAACTTTGTGTCATATTCCTCACTGACTTAAACATTCTGGACAATTTGCAAGTTATGACAGAGTCAACCACACAAACAAATCAGAAGCAAATCTACTGATGCTGTACATGAGTTGGGCCTGCTAAAATCTTAGGTTAGTAGAGGACAACCCATTAAATAATAAATGGATGTATTAATATTATTTTCTTAAAATGCATGCTTTTCCATAAGTACTGACCTTCTTGTCATTTTGTGTTCTTGTAGATATTTTTTAGCTACAAAGACAGTACTGAGCAAAATTTACTAAAAACATGGCTCACAAAAAGAATGAAAACATCAAAGGGGAAAATATGAGCCTCTTTAATCCCTTTCAGAGAAGTAGATGATGAATTCTGACACATGCTGCTTTCGAGTTGTTCTAGAACTGAAAACGAGGTCTTCATGGTGGTCTTTTTAAAGGGACTCTGTCTTAGAGCTGGTGAGATATTATCTAAATGGTTCCCTTGATAAAGGAGAAACACATACATTTAATCAAGTTTGGACAAAAAAAGAAAAGGAACACAAAAAGAAAGGAAAGGAGAAGAAAAACAGACTCAGTGAATGCTCATTCTTTTAAAGTGAGGGTATATGAGCCCTTAGTACAAATGTAGTTATTTATGGATCAAATACAGAGCATTCATTAGTATTCTATCTTTTACTCCCCTTCACAAATATGAAAAAAAAAATAGATGATGTCATCAATGTGGACAAAATAAACAAACATTTTTATTGTCATATGAAGAACTGCCAACTGGATTGCCAAGTTTTATTGGTGCTCTTGAAAATAATGTTTTTTTTTTCTTTTCATACTTCATATATAGCCATTTCAATTCTTACATATTTTTTCCCAAGCCATTTTTTTCAGATAAGCAGAAGTATCAAAAAACAAAAAAATCTCAAATTTTGGGGAGGCTGTGATTTTTGAATAGTTCTTTTCTCTTTGTAAACATGGGATTAGCCTTCTAAAAAGGTTGACAGGCCTCAGAAGTGTGAGGCCCAGATAAAAATATTTGGTGTGAGAATCATTTGTGTGTTGATTTTACTCATTAAAAAGAAAAACTAATGAGCTTATAACTGCTTTCAGAACATTGTTAAAAAGAACAAATAAGGAACGGAGGTGGGTATTAAAGGGTGAAACAATTAAAAGTAAGGGTGAGAATGAACCTGGCTGTAACAGCTAATACAACAGATCAGCATAGCATCCATTGTCTCTCAAGTCGAGGCCAACTGTTCAGCTTATTTCCCCAGAGCCTGCAACTCCCAATGCTTCCAACAATGGACGTTGGTAAATTAGTATAACTTCCCACTTTTGTAAATACAATTAGGTCACAGTTTAACTTTACCTTGCAGGAATCCACCTTTGAATTAGAATTTTGAAGTACTCAATTGAAGTTGAGATTTCGGGAGTTCTTAGACTTTTTTTTTTAAGTACAGGATGTATGAATTAAGAGACAAAGGCTTAGTGGAGTTTTCATTCCAATCTCAGTTTAATGATTATCATCTCATGGTCCCCCTTCAATACCCACAGAGGTCTAAGTAACTGTGTGATGACTTTTATCCTATTTACTTTTTTTGGATTCTCTCTCTCTCTCTCTCTCTCTCTCTCTCAATGTATTTCTTGTTTGTTCTGACTTTCTCTTTTCTTTCCCTCTCATCCATCCACAGTTACAGGTAGATAGACAGACAGACAGACAATAACACTGACTCAAATCACGTAATGGCACTAGTCCTAAAGTCTAGAACAAAGCCATTTTAATTCAAAGATGGATTTCTTTGGCAAGCTTCCTACGACTTTTTATACAGTGTCTCTCTCCATCCTACTGGCTTACATCTTACGAGTCCCCCATGAAGTAGCCTGTGTCCCTGCCTGTGAATGGGCTCCCCTGCTAATGAACGAGACCTGCCCCTTGTGGGCAAGAATAGAAACACAGCACAGCTCATCTTCATGGCCAGGGGCTCGGCTGCATCCCACCCACTGGCTTTTTCATGGCCTCAGGACTTACGCTGTAAGCCCCAAACTGAAGTCAGATGTCTGCACTGCCTGATGCCCGGTGGTGGCGGTCAGAACAAGAAGCTGATGGAGACCGCAGCTTGGAGCGTCCTTTGCAATCCATGTCCCCAGCCGTCACACTGTCTGCCCCCTGCCCGGTCTATACTTTCAGCACCCACAGTTCAATGCTTTCCTCTGCATTTGTTTACAAAGTCGCGATAATCATATTCTGTTCTGAGCCCCTGGGTAGCAATATTTTGGATCAGCCGCAAGTGTCTGATCAAGGCAAAGTTGTGAACTCTGTTATCTGGAAGAAACACAGGATCTGATCGATCTGCACACTAATAAACGCCTATCGTCCCTATTTAAGTACTAGAGAGCGTCTCAAAATTTCACTTTACTACTAGGCTTCCACACAACCAGGAATCAGTGCCTAAGTCCTTCAGACCAGCAAAGTAGCTAGATGACAGCGAGTTGTCAATGGATTTCCCAAGGATTCCTCTGAGGACCGAGAGACTGACAAGGATGAAGTGTCATTCCATCTGAATCCAACCATGGCACCAACTGACCAGAAAGCCGGAAAGGGTCTAGTTCCCCAAGAAAAATAAAATAACCAAAGGAATTACCTTTACCTCTCAGAAAGTTACACCACTTATGCTGTTAGAGTTTAGAAGCAAGGTATATTTTATTGGACAAGATCAGTATAATATATTGCAAAGGAACTGAAGGCAAAATAAATAAAACAATAATTGAAGCAAGGAACAATATGTGTGTAAACATCCAAATTTATTTGATATAATATTTTATATGAGTGTGAACTCAAGCAATGCATTTAAAACTAGATATTTATTAAATTGAGAGTGGATAAGCAATACCGGTTTTATTTCAGGTTTTCATGAATGATCAGCAAGTAGGAGTTAAGTCTGTTAAGGAAATCTAAAGATGAAACTAAGTCGGTAGGTACTACAAAAGTCACCCAGAAGTAAAAGAAAAAGCAAGCTATGGGGAGGAATTAACAATGAGATTCATTCTAGTTAATGGAAGCTCATTCAGAACACACATTTAAATAACATCTCTTTCCAAGTAATTGAAATTGTTTACAAATATTACTACCATCACCCCTCCATACTGGAAAACAGCGATGTCCCAGCACCAGGCAGAATACAGAGCCAGAATCAGGACAAATCCAAGAGACCAGAAAGGCTAGCAATAAAAAAAGGAAAAAAAAAAGTAAAAGAGGGTAATGTTTAGGCACTTTTTATTTGATTTGAAAGCTTAAAATGTTATTATCCTGAAAGAAATCCCCATTCTTTTCCAGCATATAATAGAATTCAGAGAAAGTAAGTGTGATTATATGTGGAAAGAACAGAATGCCATTGAATTCAGTGAGACAGACACAGAAGAGGAAAAAAAGAGAGTCATTAGTTTAGCCACACCTTTAAAGAAAAACTAGAGAAAAGAGACCTTCAGCTAAACAACCAGCATTACAAGAAGAAATTATAATGTAATCACTGATGGCAAAGACAACTCCCCTCAAGACAAAGAAAAAGACTCATACGGAGTTTAGCAAAGTTGTGGAATGTTCATCCATTATTCAGAAAATGTCATGAGCTACTCATCCCATCAAATGTCACTTCATATCACTGTTGCCATTTTTTACCAAATTCGCTCACCCTTTCTATGTGTTTTCATATTTACTTACACTAAACATCCACTATGCAATAGATGTTTTTCTGTATTCTGGGCGTACAGATAGAGATTAAAGTATTTGCCATCCATAAATTCAACAATCCACATGATGCAAATTCTATCTATTAATATATAAATATAAGAAAACCTGAAAATGTAAAAAAATGCCATGCAACTAATAGGAAGTAAGTGGAGGGACAGTGTTCTTTACGAAGGAAGTTGTGTTTGGGCCAGTCACTGAAACATGGGTTTACAAGCAATGGGAGGAAGAGGAAGAAGAAGCGATGTTCAAGACAGAAGACGCCAAATAAAGTCAAGGGTGAAGTATGTAGATGAAGACTGTGACTTAGAAAACACTCGATTATAGTTCAGGATCCAGAGGAGGGGAGTGAGCTACAGATGCACGGGCTGACACATTTCAAAGGGTTGTGAGCATCTTGCTAAGGGAAGGAAAATTCATTCTCTTGAGTATGAGTGGGGGATTTTAAGTAAAGAAAAGATGCAATCATGTTTAGATTTTTAGAAATAAAGCACTTTTCATTATGGAGTTGGTTCTAAAGCCAAAAGTAAGCAAAAACACTGCAGGGAGAAAGTAGAAAGGGAATAATTAGAAATATATTGCAAGATACAGAGCAAAAGTTAAGAGTTTTCTTCCTAACTACAAGTTTTAAGTTATGTTCTAAAGAAGTTTTTCCAAAGGCTTAGGATATCTGTACTGTTACACTAATCCCTTATTTTAAGCATTTGATTTTCCCATTAAATTACCTTACATACTTGATTTTTTCCACTAACTTTCACCTGCCACGTATGCAACCCAATAACACTTACCTATATTCTTATGGGAGCTTCCCAATAGACTGAGCTATTTCCTGTTCAGTTCCATTACTGGGAGGTGATGTCATTCATTCACACTCTCATTCACACATTCATTCACAAACCACTGAGAATGGACCACATTCAGACATGAATGTCGAGCCCTGAAAGGAACAGTAAACAACGTAAACACTGTGACCTAAAAGGTCTAGAGTTTAGTAGGGCACGCAAACAAAAACCATTCAGCTCATGGCAATGATTTTACTAGAAAAGACTGAACGTATCTGTGTTTAGAGTTGGAGATTTCCAAAAGGCTTCCTAAAAAATTTGACGCTGAATAAAGATCAGAGCAGTGCCTTCCCGGTAAAGAATACAAGTAGTTGCATTGGGAGAACAGATCATTCTGCATCTCTGGATGAAGGGGACATGACCAGCTGTGGCCTGGTCAGAGCTGAGTCCCTATGTGTCTTCCCTCCAAGCCAAGGAGTCTTAAAACTGATGATGCCGAATTGAATTCTGAAAGCTTGCTGTCAGTGCTGGGACAATAAATATTTAGGAATTTGTTTTTGCAACTGTGATTCTAAACAGCTCTAGA
>RJWM01008907.1:0-70623 GCA_004363535.1 Dasyprocta punctata
TAATCTACCTTATCTGATAAAACTCTCATTTCAGACAGATCCATTTCTTATCTGGGAGGAAGGATTACTACACAGAACAGGTTTTCTTAAGTTTTTCCCTTACAGCCTACTACTTTTGATCATATTTTTTGTTCAATTGCATCTTCCCATGGTTGTCCATTTTTCTTCAAATCCAAGAACAAAAATAGTTTTCCCTGTGTATCAGTCAGTGCTTACTAGAGAAACATTTAACATAAGATTGGCTTACAATGGCCACCCTGAGTCAGAAGTGGAAGAGTGCAAAAGGTCTGTCTATATCCTGGAGGTCCAAAAAATCTAGTCAAAGGGCTGGAGCTCACTGTAGTGCCCCTTGTGAGTCTATATCAGGAGGCCAAAGACTCTGCAATGGAAGGGTGACAGGCCTGTGCTGGAAGGCTGGAGTGTGTGCTCCAGAAGCCAGGAGACAGGTCCAAAGTGTAAGTGAAGACTGGCACTCCTCCAAAGAAACAGAATCCTTCCTTCTTTGTTTCCCTTTTATACCTTTCAGGCAGCAAGCCCATTAGTTGCTATCACTCATGTCCAGTAAATCTTAGCAAATCTTCAGTAAATTCCATCAACCATACCTGAAACTATGCTGAGGCAATTTACTTGGGTGTTTCTTGTTAAAATTGACATTATCAGATAACTGTCACAACCTGATTCATGGGGTCCTTGTTTCTGAAGGCTAATATATCATTTAAAACTTTGATTAAATAAATGTTTATGCTTCTCTTTTGTTAACCTGTTTTTTCCTATGTCACTCCTCACTCTTATGATGTGTGAGGGAAAGTATTATACTTTTCTGCCCCTACAGAGATGTGAATTGGTTCTTGCTTCTCATGTGAAACTTCTTGAACACTGAACAGGGAGAGCTGTGGAAATGTGGAGCTGATGGAAGAGAGGGAAAAGGACAACTGTGTCTCCACTGATTCTCATAGTGGAGATGCTTGGGCTTTCTTGTGGCCCCTTAGTGATCTGGAAAGTGAATTGAAAGCAATAACTGTCTTGTTATCTTATCACTACTACTTTGGTGTCAGTGGAACAAGCTGCAGCCACTCCCAAACATTGGATAGAGGAGAAAATAGAACTGCCTCTGGAGGGCCATCCTTGATACCTAGCTCAGTGGGGTATACAGTGATGATAAAGAATCTGATGAATAATGTATTTATCATCTTTGTCTAGATGTTTAGGTTTTCCTCTACAAGACAGCAGAATTGTGAGGCCTGTATTTGATAGATGTTAGAGGTAGGTTCAGGTGAGTAAAGAATTTAAGACTACATAATGACCAATAATACTGAAGATGCTATCTGTGAAAATGATGTTCTAAACATTAAACAATAGAAGGAAAATCAATGTATTGGGCCAACGTTTTCCATGTTGATTTACATTCATTTGTATCATTACTGAAAATAAATGAATTGGGTGTAGTTATGCATGTTTATAATACTAGAATGCTGTGAGACTGAAGTAGGAAGATCACAAAACCAGCATGGGCAGCTCAACAAATTAGTGAGACCCTGTCTCAAAATAAAAATAAAAAGTAGACTGGGGCATGTAGCTCTGTGTGAAGGTCCTGGGTTCAATCTCTATTATTGTGAACAAAGCAAAACACATCACAACACAGCACAACACAGCTAAAAATGAATGAGTACCCATAAAAGAGAATTTGAAATATTTAAAAAAGTAATTTTATGTCTGCATATAAGTTATTTATAATCTGCTATTCTACTTTTTCAGGTGAAAAATGAGCCCCAGAGAAAAAAAGTGACTTATTCAAGTTTTTCGTGTTATTGAACAGCAGAGTTGGTCCTGGAACCCATTTATTCATTCACTGAGTCAGTATTCCCAGTGGAAAGCCACTAGAAACATACCTGGTAACACTAAAGAGAATTGAGTTTATTGATTTTGTGTGAGAGAAAGAATACCATGGAGAACCATGGAGAAGGAGATGAGGTATGCTTTAGAATGGACTTTTAAGAGTTAGGTTTATAATAGGTGATCTTTCAGCATGTTCAAGGAAGTAGGATTTTGTTCTTATTTGGATGCTGTGTGTAAAGAGGCATCAAAGATGTCAGGTAATATAACTCAGAAAAAAATCTGTGGGTGAAATATATTTTGGAGTGTCTTCTACTAACACATTCAGCTATAATATAAACACTTACAGAAAATATACAATTTGATGTCATTATTTCCCCCTATATCAAGAAGAAGGGGAGCTGAATTGCTTCTTGGAAGACTGAGTAATGTGAGTTAAGAATTACATTAAGTTTGACAGCTATACTCCAGCCTAACATGCCAAAGCACTAGTTTCTTTTCTATTTAGTCAATAAGGACTTTTCCTGTCTTCTCCATGGTCCTAACAGTATAAGAATCTGAGAAGCTCTGCTATGCATTTGATCATAGATTCCATGATTTACCCTGGACAGAAAAGAAACTACTGAAACAAAAGGCTTATAGATATAATTTTTTTAAGCTAATGGGTATAACTCACTTTTATTTTTCTTACTTCCTAAGTACTGTTCAGAGGAAGTGAGATTCTAAAAATTGAGATCTGGGTTTTAAAGAAATTCTCCTTTGCTTGCTCCTTGTTAATTAAATTGAACCTGGGAACCGTGCAGAGAATTTCTGGGATATGCAATGTGCCAGTAAGGGAGAAGCTTTTGCTCAAAAACTGTGCTCCATTTCTTCCACTAGGATCTCTGTTTTCTACCTTCTGGGTAACCTTGACTACATATATGTATCAGTTACTTTTTACTCATTGCCGAGACAAAATACCTGATGCCCAAAATTAGGTGAGGAAAGGTTTATTTCTTAGAGTTTCTTGGGAGTTTCAGTCCATACTTTGTTGGTTCCAAGGCAGCGTGGCATGGTGGGGCTACCATTCATAGCTGCTGCAACCACAAGTTGTGCTGGCGCGAGACAGCAAAGGCAGAAATGCAGAAGCGAGCAAGAAGAAGATCCACCTCCTTTACACTGTATCTCAGCTCCACCCCTGGGCAGGTGCAGCACTCACATCACCAATCCCAGCTCTAGACAACAAATTGGACACAAGCACCAGACTCAGCCCCATCAGAAGTATATGAGAGCTTGGGGGAACACCCAATACAATATACAACCTAAATTCTCAGAGCATCTGTAGAGATATGTTAATTTTCTCTTTTCCTTCTGAAGCATCAGTGATTTTAGTCTATAAAATAATGTGAAAATAGACAAATAAATAAGGTTAATAAAAAACACCAGATTTTATTATGTACCAAAATGTTGGAGACACACACACACACACACACACACACAATGTGAAACTCAAAAGAGGGATATATAGCTGTAGTTTAAAGAGCATTTTGAGCTATATAAAGAAATAAGGATTTGAAGCTGTTAGGAGGTGGATGACAAGTTATGCCATGTTGAGGAAAGGAGAGAAAGACAAACAGGCTGTCTTATTGTGCTTACAAATTCCCCCAAGAAACCATCATAGGAATGCCAATGTGGTAATCTCTCTCTGAACCAGGTGTCAGATCCCCAGTCTCTTCCTGTGAAGAGACATTTCTTAGTCTGGTAGGGGAATATGAGATAGAAGTCTTTGCCTGTATCTGCTGTTTACTTTGCTAATGGAGAACGATACACATTTCTTTTTGCAGAAAAGACAGCTCTTACAACCATTTCTGTGTCTTCAATTGTTGAGAGTTTCTCTAAATAACCGACTGGAAATATGCCAAAGAAGTGTATTTCATGTAGGATATTTTGATCTCCTTCACTTTGGATTCCTCATTTTATTTTTTATTTATTTATTTATTTATTTATTTTTTAGTACTGGAGATCGAACTCACAACCTCATGCCTGCCAGGCAGGTTCTTGCCACTGAGCTAAATCTCTGGCCCTATTTTTTGAAACAGGGTCTCATTATGCAGTTCAGGCTGGTCTTGAGTTCACTTTGTAGCCCAGGCTGGTCTCAAACTCACAATGATCCACCTGTCTCAGCCTCCCGAGTGTTGGGATTAAAGGCATGCACCACCATGCCCGACTGGATTCCTCATTTTAGAAGAGATCTGTAAATGTCTTCTTCTTGGGCTTGATTTGAGGATGAAGGGAGATTGGGCTTCTAAAATAGGTTTGATGAATCCTAACACAGATAGTTCTCAGTGAATAGTGGTTTATTTCTCCCTTCCTGAACAGAAAGTGATTCTTTCTTGTTAAGCAAGTGTGAGGTTGTAAAAACTAGACTCAACTTCAGAGAAAAAAAATTCACACCTAAGCCCCTTTCTAATGCTTGCTATAACACAGATTACAAGAAACAGAGCAGCTCTCCCTCTATGGGAAACCTGTTTTTTGGATTGGTTGCAATCCTTTAAGTCATGCAACTACAGACACATTATTTGTAAATATCTAATTGACTTGACTGCCAACACTTAGGAGTAGGGACACTAGTTTATTAATTATTCTCCCCTCTGAACATCATAAGGATCATGAATTGCTTGGCAATTCCAAATCTCCACAGGTAGCTAACTAAAATTCACAAGAGTTTCAAATTCTAGTCATTAGCCCTGTTCTTGTGCCTGTTTCCATGGATCTGAGTAAAAGACTGAAAACAAAGAAGACTTGGAAATGATGGGAGAAAGTAGCCCTGATACGAAACATTGAAACTTTTTTTTTCTTTGCACTTTATCAAAAGTTAAACTTTTTTTCTGGGATAATAAGCTCATCTTGGTGTACCTGGACTTTTCCTGTATTTATCACTGGAAGGCCTACATTTCAATAAATCTCTGCCCCAGACCAAGTGGAAAAGTTGGCTTCCCAACTGGGAAGGGCTAAGACAAATATTTGAGGGAGAGTTAGCTCCAGTGAACTCAGGAGTTATAGGATAAGAGTTAAGGGAAGTCAAGTTTGGAATTTAGATGATAGAAGTAGATTCCTGGAACCATGAAGTAGAGCACTTCCATTATTTGGGAGACCTAGAAGATGAGCGGTCACTTAAGGCACTTTGAATAACTAATTAACAAAACATTTAAGTGCTACAAAAACATAGATGTGAACAAAAATTTACTCCCCACCCTAAATTTAAATATGGATTAGCCTCAGACAATGGCTTCTTGTAGGCTGCATGGTAAATAATTTTACCTCTTAAGGAATGGGGCTACGGAGAAGTACTCATCAGAAATACCTGGAATGTTTATTAAACAGTTTCCTAGAACTCACCTCAAATCTAACAAGCATGATTCCTGAGGCAAGAAGGACCCTCAGGGGAAAGAGTAGCAGGAGCCCTCATTAAGAGATTTTCACTCAGGACAAGTTTGGGAATCATTTGCTGTAAGGTAGTGTTCCTCAAACAGTTTTTGTTATTCACCCCAAAAATCTTTTAAAAGTTTAAAAAAGTATACCTGTAACATATGTATATACATTTCTAATAAGTGTATCTATTTGTATCTAAATATTTTACTTCTATTCATCTTTTAAGTAATCTATTTAATACCTTTGAGGCACAGTTAATTTTCCTTGGTTTATATTCTTATTTTGTACCTTGGATCTTTCGTCTCAAAACAAACCATGATCTGTTTTATGAGGGCAAGGACTATGGCTGTTTTATTCCCCTTTATACTCACAGAAGCATAATGCTTAGCCCATAGTAAGCACTCAGTAGAATATTGTTTGAATTTACATTGTGAGTTTTCCTTAAAAGGGAAATATAACTTGTCCCATGGAACAGTGCTGGCTAATGTTTCCATTGCTTGTCCAAACTGCGTCATGTTTCCATGGAAACAACACCAACAGTTCCTGTAGGAATCTCTACCTGTCAGTGTCAGATGCCCAAAAAGAGTTCTAAATCTCATTTCCTGATCCCCAGCTGGTCTTTTACTATAGTGGCAGAGCTCCTGCTGCATGAGAAAGGACCCTCATGGGAAAGAGCAGCAGGAGCCATCACTAAGAGGTTTTTCACTCTGGACAAGGAAGGAGAACGGAGTGGAACAATTTCATTCATCAGAAAATACTGCCCCTCAGGTGACATGATTCAAGGGGGAACTCTCCTTGGGGAGGGAGTCAAGAGGAAAAGTCCATTTTACTCTTTTAGGGTCTTTTTATTGAGTTCCAGTGATTGCTAATATCAATTATGCCATCACTACTTAATAGCACTTTTGAACATAGGGACTGTTGGTTTTGACAAAAACCCAGTCAGTTTCTTTATCTACTACTGATGGAAAAGATCAAGGCCAAAATGAAGACTGAAAAACACAGAACTTTTCCATGGTTATATAACTGCTTTCAGGTTTGAGAAGTAGATGGTGTGCATGTTTTAGCTAAATTATAAAATCATGGGATATTGTAGTTGGAGAGACCCTCATGATTGTGAACGGCAATCTACATCACTGGAGCAGGTGTTGTGAAACAAATCAAACTAATTGCTCAGGTACAGCCCTAGGTTCTTTGATAAATGTCAGTAGTTCCCCAGGATTAAAAATGGTGAGGGGTATAGGTTTTCTGCTCACAACTTCCACTAGAGCATGAAAGAAGTGAGTTTCAGACCAAATTCAGCCACACATAGTGACATTTATGTAGTCACAGATAGCCCCTTAAGTGATTAACTCTGCTTTTTGAGGTCCTCAGACCAAAGTTGGTATAAAAGATCCATGAGAGGAAAATATGGCAATAATCTGAAAGTCTGTTGGAGATCACTACAGAGCAGCTCTGAGCAGGATTTAAAATTAACTAATTGGGCTTTTATTTATCTGTGAGCCTGTCCTAGGCCTAGGCCCCTTGCCTGGTGATGGGAGCTGATTCATAGTAAGTGAACCTCTATGAATCCCTGGTCCTGGCTGAGGCCTGTAGTGGCCAATGAGATCAGAGATACCTCAAAGGGCAAGATAAAGAAGGCTGCAGATGATGACATCTGGGTTTCAAAATCAATTATGCAAATCGAGACTGCAGCTGCAGGCATCTTACCCTGCAGACATCACAGTCCCACCACAAATGCTATCTTGTAGGTAAGACAGTTCTCCTTAACTGGCACAATTTACTACTTGGAGAAGTCTTTGAAGTGACTCCCAAGGTCCTGCTTATTTCCGGCTCCTCCCTCAATATCTCCTCTCTTTGTCTGCTATGGAAATAAATACAGGTGGTCCAGAAAAGCTCTTTGTCTTAGCCCTCATGATAGACTCCCGGAATCCTAAAATCATACCACTTGTCTCATTTATTTAAGCTTTCACCGTACACTCATTCAGAAGATTGGGGATCTAGGCCAGGTCCCTGATAGAAGTCAGAGTTAGCTAGTATTATTTTAAATTTTTCTACCTTTTTATTTACTACTCTTTGTTTTTATTGACAAATGCAAAATTGTGTATATTTCAGTATACATCATGTTGTTTTGAAATACATACACATTGTGAAGTGACTAAATCAAGTTAATTGGCATTGTATTACCTCATATACTTACCATTTTTAATAGTAAGAACACTTAAATTTACTTTCTTAGCAATGAAGATAATACATCGCATTATTATTAACTTTAGTCACTATGTTGTACAGTCCATCTTCTGAACGTTTTACTCCTGTTGAACTGAGATTGTGTGTCTTTTGACTATCATCTCCCCCAATCAGTCTCTTCTCCTATGTACCTTGGTAGCTTCTATTCTACTTTCTGCTCCTACTAGTTTGCCTTTTTAATATTTCATGTATAAGTGAGATCATGTGTTTGTCTTTCTGTACATGGCTTAATCCACTTAGAAAAACATTTTCCAAGTTGATTTGTGTTGTTATAAAAGACAGATTTTCTACTTTTAAGGTTGAATGATATGCTTACCTGACAAGTGCAAGGTCATGAGTTCAATTCCCAGTACCAAAAAAAGAAAAAAAAAAAAGGTTGCATGATACTTCACTGTGTATATACATACCACATATTCTTTATCCATTCATCTGTGATAAATTCAG
This sequence comes from Dasyprocta punctata, assembly GCA_004363535.1. NCBI lineage: Eukaryota > Metazoa > Chordata > Mammalia > Rodentia > Dasyproctidae > Dasyprocta > Dasyprocta punctata. The sequence continues at coordinate 7,936 of RJWM01008907.1, forward strand.
CTTGATTCATTATCTTGGCTAATGTGAATAATGCTATAGTGAGTATTGGAATACAGATATCTCTCACCTTACTGAGTTTAATGGATCATATGGTAGTTCCATTTTTAACTTGTAAAGGAATTTCCTTACTCTTTTCCATAACAGCTATGTTATTTTACATTTCTGCACTAGCATGTGAGGTTTCCTTTTTCTCCACATCCTCACCAGCACTTATTTTTTGTCTTTTTGATAATAGCTATCTTACAGATATGAGGTAATATCTTATTTTGGTTTTAACTTGTATTTCTTTGATGATTAGTGATGCTGAATACTTTTTCATAGACCCATTGACTATCTGTATTTGTAAATTGGATTCTTTCTTGCTATTGATTTAACTTTTTTATATTTTGCATATTAACTCTTCACCAGATATGCAGTTTGCAATATTTTGCATATTCTGTAAGTTATCTTTTCGTGCTATTGATTGCTTCCTTGTTTGTTCTGAAGCTTTCAGTTTGGCATAATCCAATTTATTTTTGCTGTTGTTGGTTGTACTATTGGAGTCATATCCCAAAAAAATCATAGCCCAGACCAGTGTTATAATGTTTTATTTCTATGTTTTTTCCAGTAGTTTTATAGTTTCAGTTCTTATGTTTAAACCTTAAATACATTTTGAGTTGATTTTTGTGTTTAATATGAAATAGGAATTTAGTTTAACTCCTCTGCATATGAATATCCTGTTGTCCCACCATCATTTATTTATTTATTTATTTATTTATTTTTTTTTGCGGCACCGGGGATTGAACTCACAACCTCGCGCCTGCTAGGGCAGGCGCTTAAGGCACTGAGCCAAACTCCCGGCCCTGGTTTTTTGAGGCAGGGTCGCACTATGTAGCTCAGACCGGCCTTGCGCTCGCGTTGTAGCCCAAGCCGGCCTCGAACCCACAACGCTCCGCCTACCTCAGCCTCCCGAGTGCTGGGATTAAAGGCGTGCGCCACCACGCCCGGCTGCACCATCATTTATTAAAGAGCCTCTTTCATTATTACATATTCTTGGCACCTTTATAAAAAGTCAATTGACAGTAAATGCTTAGATTTAGCTAACTTTATAGTTGGATACAGATAGTAAGAACCTCCTGAATCAGTAGTTGTTCTCTCTGAAATCAAACCGGGGTTACATTTCAAAAGACAGAGACTATTGCTCTTGCTAAACTATTTTTAAAACTTATTTGTTCAAGAGTAGAGAGAGCCCAGGTATTTAATTACAGAACACAGAATTATGGTACTCAGGATTTCTTAAATAATAAAATTTATAACTGTGCCCTGCATAAAAAAAAAGCATTTTCATTTTGCTTTCTTCCATAGTTGTGCAAGATGAACTTAATGATGCATACCAACAAAAGAATGAGTGCAATAATTTTTTACTCAGTCTAATGAGTAAATGTCAAGGGTAGCAGAATATTTCTAACATATAGCAGAAATTGTGATATTTGTCCAAATTCTTTCATGGACAGAAGTTGTTTTCAGAAGCTTTTGTCTTCTCTCTGGTCCTAGTTCCAATTATTTTTCCAAACCAATTTTCTTTCTTCTTCCCCTCTATCCCTGCAGCCCATGTCTCCTTTCTCTCTCTCCCTGTCTCTCCCTGTCTCTGTCTCTGTCTCTCTCTCTCTCCACTATTTTCTTTTGTCTCATAATTACTCTCCCTTTCCCTTATAAATCCAGGCTTTTCTTCTAGCTTTTTTATCATCTGTATAATGAGGGCAAAGCACAGAGATGAAGGGTGGGTGATAAGTTTTAAAGAATGAAGAGACAATGTTACAAGAACTGGAACAATGGAATAGGGTATGAATATTTATTAATTTCTTTTTCATATAACTTACTCAAACCTCAATGTTATTATATGAGTCAGCATTTCTCTAGCTATTGGTCATTCATTTCTGATTTCTTATTTCTCTTAGTCAGTCTCCTTTTCCATTACTACATATTATTCCACTACAATTAAAACCCTTTTTACATTTTAGAGTTACCATGCAATAAAATATATGACAATGTAATTGAGTGGGAAAGAGGGAACACAAACTCAGCAGTCCAATCAGGTTTATTGCTAAACCTGAGAGGGATATCTGCATGAGTGGAACAGGCTAAGAGACTGTTTTATAGCATTTTTGGTGGACTTTTGAGGGCTGGGTTGGAGAAATGGCAGGCTTGTGGCTTCCTGATCTGTCCTGTGATCTAAATAAAAGGAAATCTACATTTCTCTAAGGTGGCTGGTGGTGGACTCATTTGAATTGGCTGTATCCCTGTTCTGGCTGTCAGGAACTATAAATTTTAGCCATTTATAGAATTACTATGTATATATATATATATATATATATATATACATATACATATATATATGTATGTATATATATATAGTTTATAAATGATTACAATAAAATATACTCTGTAATCTTTAAATACACAGAAAATGATCAATAGAGCAACAGGGGACCTGTGACTATGTAAATAGCCTCCTTAGAGAAAGTTGGCTGCAGTGAATCTTAGAGTGGGAGTCAGGTGATTTGATCTGGCAATTAGTGGAATATAAGAATAAAGGATGGAGAATGTATGGTCTCATTCTACTCTTTTATTGCTTTGATAAAGAAGGGTGACATACAAAGGTGACTGGTTAAAGTTTTCCTAAGATTTAACCATTTGGTTAGAAGAAGAACCAGGATGAGAACCTTTCTTTTTATGGTCCTGTTTTGCCAGATTTTACCTGGCAGAAATGATTTTTTTTTATTTTAAAGAGGATAAAACCAAGGACAATAAAACAGAATAAAACCAATCAAAACAAACCAGTATAAGTGATACAGGACTTCCAAACATATGAAATCAACAATAGTTACTATAATGCCTCTTGTCTTCCAAATAGCTGCAGATAACTTCAGACATAGTAAAAATCCAACAAAACAGAACAGAATAGAACCAATAAAAATAAAACAGTGAATACAATAAAGGACTTCAAAACAAGACAATAGTAAATCCAAATGGCTACTATAATATATCTTGTTATCTTTGAAATAGCTGCTCATGCCATGAGATTTACCAAAATCAAACAAAACAAAACAAAACAAAACAGAACAAAATCCAGACCAACAAAGCAGTGAAAATGATACAGGACTTCAAAGCAAGATAATAGGGAATTAACAATGGCTACCACCTTCAGAAGGAGATACCCGCTAGATGCCACACTGTGTACCGCTATCCTCTGAATAGATGAGCAGACCACTGACCCTAAACCTGCAAGGTCAGTGAAACATCAAAACACCACAAGCATAAAATTGCACTTCACCTCAATAGCTGTCATTGCAGCCTGTGCCTCTCTGGTTCAGCAGGTTGCTTATGGGAGGGTGGGGGGGGGCAGGATTGATTCTTCTTGCTTCCCTGCTAGAAAGGGCTGGGGTCTGGCCATCCCCCTACTGCTGGCTGCCCATGCATGGTGCTGGTTACAGAGAGGGCTTACTTCTTGGTGACCTCTTGTTCTCTTCCCCTGCAGTCCACCAATGGCACAGACTCAAGGGAAAAGACTGGGGTCTGGCTGTCCCTCCACCAGTGGCAGCCTGCACATGGTACTGGTTTGCAGGGAGGGCTTGCTTCTTGGTGAATCCGTGTTCTCTTCCCACACAGTCCCAAATGGTGTTGACTCACGTGGAAAGGCTTAGGTCTGGCTGCCCTCCCCTCCTCCATGTATGGCGCTGGTTCACAGGGAGGGCTTGCTTCTTGGTGAATCTTTGTTCTCTCCCAGAAATGATTTTTAACAAGGACATAAAAATTCAAAAATGGAATAATTCTTTTACTCATATACAGAATTGAACACTGAGTAATTGATAAATTTTGAACAAAAAGGAATAAAGAGTGCACCCTCATGCAGAACAATACAATATGACACTTATTCTCCAGTTTGCTTGAAACAAAGGAAGAATTGATGTACATCTCCTAGGCTGTTACTGAGGTGTACAGTCACATCAGGAAACACTGCCATGACTGAAACTTCATTTGTCCTGCTGAGAACAGACTGGTCATTGCCCAGAACCTCAAGATCTTTTGCAAATGAGAAAGGGACCAAGAAATAGACGGAGGGAGGAGGGAGGAAAGAAGGAAGAGAGAGCAGAAGGAAAAGGGTGAAAAAAGAATTGAGTTGTGATGTATATGTACTGATTCCCTAAGAGGATCATTATGTACTACAAACACGTACTAATAAAAAATTAAAATCGGGAAAAAAATAAAATGTCTTTGGTGCAAGAAGAAAACATTCAAAGCAGAAGATTCAGTCAGTTGCATCAGAAGTCACATAATTTGGTTTGACTGACTTTATAATAAAACAAAAATCTGAATATTTTCCAAAAAGAGAAAAGAAAAAGAAGGAGTCGACTTTAAAGAGAGCAGAAGAGAGCATTAAAGAAGAATTTCTCTGGGCTAAACATATATTAAACTAAAACTCTCTCTCTCTCTCTCTCTCTCTCTCTCTCTCTCTCTCTCTTTCTCTCTCTCTCTGGTACCAGAGATTAAACTCATACCCTTGCTCTTGCCAGGCAGGTGCTTATATTGCTGAGATAAATCCCTGGGCCCCACAAACTAAAACTAAAACTCTTGAGATTGAGGAATCTTTGAAATAAAAGGATTCATTGAGCATGGTAGTCAGAAAAAGTGCCAAGTCCTGGGACAAGTTTCTGCAACTTGTAGCATCAAGGAAGGCTAGGAAGCACTTAGAAAAATATCTACTGGATTTGACATCCTATGTATTGCCTATGAGATCTAGCTGAATATCTACCCAGTGCTAATCTTGTTTATCTTTGAGAAAGGCTGCTTGAAGCTTAGAAATTTCTCTTCAGGTGAGCTAGCCAAACTGGTTGGTTCTAAGATGGTTGGCAGAGTGACCAGCAGATAACCTCTGAATTCATTGTAATTTCCATACTAGGTGACACAACTTCCAGCTGCCAAGACAGGATGTGCTAGACCATAAAAGGTAGTAAAAGAAGTAGTACCTGAATTCCAGAAAATCTCCATCTATTCCAGGAAAAACACGAACATTCTTTTATTCTCTCCCTCTCAGTTCTTTCAGCCTATGTCTATGACTCATTCTCCCCCAACAGATAAGAGGCTGATTTGTGATCCTCAACTCCCGTTTCTTCATTCTCTGGCCAGCTGATAAACTTCATTATTGGTGCTCAATTTTAATTTCACTTTCTGACTTCAAAACATTGAATGGAAAAATTTCCCTTTTGGAAGCCACTCTCCTACTGGGCATAGCAGTAAACAATTTGTGAATAAGAGATGTAGAACTAATATTTTAATTTTTAAATAAACATTTGGGAAGGAAAAGTACAAAACTTGTTTACATTGAATGTTTAATGGCTATATAAGTAAGATGGGTAGGAGAACACAAAGCCAGGAAGGTTTGGAATAAGACAGTTTATAAAGAGAAGTAACTGTTGCCTTTGGATTGGTTGGAGTTGTAGGCAAGGGCAATTGCCACAAAGGAGTCACCATGGGATGTAGTTAAGGTTTTAATACATTTAGGAATGTGAAATGACTGTTAGATGATTAACCTCCTGCATATTTCTTTCTTTCTAGACAGGGAAGACTTTTTTCAAGACTATTGCAATAGGAGTTGAGACTACTTCAATAAAGAAAGAATTTAACTCAACTCCATTAAAGAAAAGGCAAGAGGTTTTCCAATGCAGAGGTGAGATACTAGAAAAATCCTGCAGGACTTTAGAGAGGAAACCATCAATGTGATAAAACCATCTGTGTCTACTTGTCTAAATTAACCTTCTATCTTTCCACAGAGAATGAGAAATATTTTTTATTACATTTAAAAGTGCTGACTCCCAGGTCCTCAAAAAGATTCCTGGGGTTGTAGAAGGTCTAAATTTCAAAGAGGGCAGAGAAAGAATTTATCAAAGTGTTCTAAAGTAAAGACTAGAGAAAGGCAAGTCAGAGGCCTATAGCCAGGTAGTAGCCCACCTAAAGTTTAACTGAACTCAGAGGAATGCTAAGGTTATCTTAGTCAGGGGTTTGAGGCCAGAAATAGATAGGTGTAGGGTGTGACAATGGAGATAAGTTTGGTATAATGGGACAACCCCATGCCCAAAAATTTTCCACTAGAGGGAAGCCATGTATGCCTGAAGTCCCACTGAAGGTGGTTAATTCTTTTGGCATAGCTATGCCATCTAAACATAGTCCACTTTTAAAGTGAAGCAGTGAATGAACCTAAGGCAAGGTGGAGAAAGTGCCCCAAAAGTGACCACCTCAGGAGAAATAAAAGAGGAAATCTTTGAAGAAGGTAAGGGAAGGTGTTTTTCAAATATTTTTGAGGTATTACCTTACTGAGAATTTACCACTGTTACTAGTGTCCACAAAAGTTACTGTGCTGGGGGGCTTTGTCTTCCAGCTGATAGGTTTTTGGAAGGTGATTGGATCACAAGGGTTGTAACTTCATTAGTGGATTAATCAATTGATGAATTTATAATTTAACCACATTAAATGAGAGGTAATGGAAGTTTAGAGGTGGGAGCTAGTTGACAGGAGTAGGTCATAGGGGATGACTTTGGGGACTATTTCATGTATGAGCCATTTTCTGTGTCTGTGTCTATGTCTGTGTCTGTGTCTGTGTCTGTGTCTGTGTCTGTGTCTGTGTCTGTGTCTGTGTCTGTCTCTCTCCTTTCTGGGTGCCATAAGGTGAGCAATTTTCCTCCGCTATGCCCTTCTGTCATGATGTGCTGCCTCACCATAGACCCAGAAACAACATAGCTAAGTGACCATGGGCTGAAATGGTGAGCCACAATAAACCCTGGCTTCTTTGAGTTACTTTTCTCAATTATTTTGTCATAACAACAAACAGCTAACACAGCTTTCAACTTAGAGAAATCTAGACCCATAGGCTGTCACACAATGCTAAGTACTTATCAGTAGAGTCATTGACTGCCCCCAGATTATCTCAGGTTCCTAGGTCTACTTCTTAACAGATCCAAAGGGTTGAGTCTTCTTGGGCAGAAGGAACACATGGCTTGGTCATTCTGAGACTTGATGTGTGTATGTGGTTCTTTTCAGGGAGGCTGTACTGCTCAACCCTACGGGCCTCTACTGTCCCCATGAAGGTGTGGTGTACTTAGAGTACAACATTCCCCCTGGAGTTGTTCAAGGCTGAGGGTGCAGCCCCTCTTTCCCTTTTCAAAGGCTATTTCATTTTTTCCTTCCTCTTGGTCAGTGAGTATATTTCTTCCAAGTCACTAATGTGTGGAGAGGAGGCCTATGTTGTTCGCGCTGTCTTGATCCTTGAGGTAATTATCTTCCTGAACCCCAGAGAGACTGCTAAAATTTTTCTGGAAGCTAAACTAGGCAAAATTCAAAGAAAAGTCACTCTCAGCTCAAGAACTGTGTCTTTAGAGTATCTGTGTTATTTTTTTTTCACCTGGCAAACTCTTACTTGTCCTTCATGGCCCAACTCAATATTACCTTCTTTGTGACATTCTTGCCACCTCCCCAGGAAGGGTTAGAAGGTGAACAGGATTGGTGTCCTTTCTCTGTTCTCCCTTAGGGTACTGCTCATTATCTGCATTAGAAATGATCTCTTTCTCCTTCTCCTTTTCCTCCTTATTCTTCTCTTCCTCTTTCAGTCTGTGGTATTTTGTTACAGTGGGCTGAGCAAAATTGAGGGTCCTTTGGCTTATCTCGGGCAGTGCCAAAGAGGGAAAGGAAAAGTGGTAGGGGTCAGAAAAATGGGGTTGGAAACTTACGCAGTGAGTGTTAATTTGGATTATTATCCAAGTCTGTACTGTCATCACTCTCCAGGGATTTATACTTTGCACATGGCTTGTCTCAGAATGCTTTCCTTCCATTTTGTGACTGCCAATTTCAAGTCCAGTAGTGAGACTGAGGATGGGAAGAGTGTTGTGTGGTTTGATCATTCATTTGTTCTTGCATGGATACAATGTATTTGCTGGCATGAATTCATATTATGGTAATGGAGAAAAACATAGGAGATGATGCTTTACAGTGAGAGAAGTTTAATGATAAAGAGGTGCTTCAGTTGGAGTGGGGATAATAGATAAGGCTCTGTGCAAGAGTAGCTGTTGAGTATTATTTAGCAGAGTGAAGAATCAACTAACAGCAAATTTAGTATAGATGCCAACTGAGTCAAAGAGAGTTATTTTTGGTTCATGTATATTAAGAGTTTTAAGATCACATAAAGCTCTACAAGGTCTCTATGAAACAATATATAAAGCCTCACTCCAAAAGAAACTACATTCCTAAATGAACACATTTTCACTCTGGAGTCTTCAGAATTCTAAAGCCCATTCTTCTAAACCAAACGTTTTCATTATTAGAAAGAAATGTTTTTGATGTGTTTTTGAAATGTTTTTGACTGTCTTATGACACTTCAGATCTGCTGGCCATTAGTTGTGCCTGAATTTCTATGGGAATAACATTTAACCCTTGGGTTAAATAGGTCTTAAAAGGCACAGTGAAAATAGTATCACACCAGTACAGTGTGAATTGTCTCTTTCCCTTTAGTGGTATTCTGAGGTTTGTAAAACTTTCAAAGTTCAACTTAATGGGAACTGTTGTTACCATAGGATGGATAAGGGTATTTTGTAACAGAAAAAAGACAGGAAACAAATTGAGTAGAAGTGCACATTTGATTGGAAGGAAATGCATAAGCATATTTGGGTTCCTTAGGAATCAGTCTGGGTCAGTTTTAATTAATTCTTTTATCATCCTAATTAAAGCTTTTTTCTTTACCAAAGGCCCTGTGATGCATATGAGAAGGCAGACTACAAGGTGGGAGAAAAATATTTGCAAATCCTACATATGATAAATATTAGTGAGATTTAATAATTAAATGTGTGGATTTAGAAAATTGGCAAATGGGGTAGCTATTTTGTTGAAGAGGATATACAGATCTTCAAGCATATTTTACTGACCCACTTAATGTTGGGCAGTAGGTTCTTACCTTTAAATTTACATTAGGAGAATATTTAAATGCTGTAAAATATATAAGAATCTGTATTTCTTGCTTCTCTTAATAAAAATCAGAAAATGTGTCAAAAGTGGATTCACAATCCCAATTCCCTGGAAAGAAACATGTACAGATAATTAGGGACTCCTTTTAGCTAAGACATGATTGCCACAGCCCTTAGCATTCCCCATTTTCTTTCAGAAAACATAGCCAGCCATTAGCTGATTTTTATCATTGTGCGACACTATTGTTTTTCTTTTTTCTTTTTTTTTTTTATTTTAAAGGTAGTAAAATCCAACAGAGCACATAGAACAAGGTTCATCAAAACAAAGCAGCAAAACTGATACAGAACTTTGAAGAAAGATACTATGAAAACAATAGCTACTGCGGTATGTCTTGTTATCTTCAGAATAGCTGACCATTCCAACAGGTATAGTAGAATTGAACCAAAAACAAAACAGAATAAATCTAATAAAAACAGAATATAAAATAAAGCAAAAAAAAAAATCAGAGTAAAGCAAAACAGTGAGAACCATATTGGGCCTCGAAGACAAGATAGAAGAGAACCCCCCATATTTGCTACGTTGCCTACTGTCATCCTCCAAAGAGATGCTCAGGTTGCCAACCCGAGGCCTGCAAAATCAATGAAACAATACTAGCATTTAGTTGCTCAACGTTCCTTGGTTGCTATCAATTTAGCCAAACCTCCGAACCAGCAGGTTGCCTACGGGGTGGGGTGGTGGGGAGAGTTGTTCTTGATTCGAAGCCCACCACGCCGGTGTGGCTCAGGCCTAGTGGGTCCTCGGGGGGCCCATTCTCGTTCTCTTCCGGGACTTCACGCCTTTAATTAATTCTTATACATGACCCAGACAGGACTTTCACAGTGAAATCTTCCACACCTGCAGGTAATGCTGAGCTATTATGAAGGAAAAACTTAACTGATGAGTACCAGCTGCTGGGGAAATCAAGGAACTATGTTGATGGAAAGAAAAGTGGTAGGTGACTGTAAGTTTGGATATGTACAATACATTGCATAGAGTACAGAAAAATTTAAAAAATTAAAAATTGATTCTATAATATGACAAGGACAAAAGACATTGGAATGACAGCAAATCTTCAGTTATAGAGATCAATAAGTGTGTGTGTTATTAGGAGGGAAAATAATAACAATCATTATTATTAGCATGACTGTCGCATTTACTAAAGTGCAGGCTTTTGGTCATGCATTGGTTTATGTGCCTACAGAACACTTACTGTATAAGACGATTTAGGCTCTGGACAACAACTACACTGTGGGCATGTTAGGCACTGGACAAGCTCCCAGAGGATGGCCTAAAGAATAGGCAGTGAGAGAGACAGCAGGGACAAGTGAGGGCACTTGAAGTTATCAGGAGCCTTGTTTTCAGCCTAGTTTGTACCAGATACTGATACAACAGCTAGAAACAAAGAAGCTCTTAATGATAATGTTCTAGGAAGGATTGCCTTTACACTTCTGCTTATTCTAAACAACAGTAGTTCACCCTTATAATATGTGCTTTTAGTCTGTGCATTAATTGTTTCATATACTTTATTTTAAGAATATTATTTTCTCTGAGTTCCATGTACCAGACAGTAGTATCCATTGAGAATTCCCCTTACTCTTTTGTGTTCTGGGAAAAGTCGGGGCACATCTCTGTCCTTTTTCATGACTCTCAGAAGACCTGAGGATGATCCTTTGTTTAACTGACTACATAAAAGCCTACACTACTTCCCTTTCTTTTACAAAGTGAACATTCTCCATTGCAATGGCCTAAATAAAATCATATCCTTAGTTTTCTTGAGGAATCTCCAAACTGTTTTTCACAGTGGTTATGATATAGGGGAATGATCTCAACCTCCAAATGATATAGGGGAATGAAACTCCCAACCTACTGTATGTGTGGCCTTACTTGGACTATTTGTACACACATCTCTGGAAGCCAATTGATTATGCATTCTTTGTAAAAACATATGAGTAAAAAAGTACAAAAAAGTAAAGAACAATGATTGGGTTGTTAATTGTCAGTCAGCAAGGTGGATAAGTGACTGGTTTCTTAGACTAAATCTGCCCATTAATTTTACCAAAATACTACTCAAGCATTTTGTTAGGAAAGTTCATTTTCAGAAGGAAGCTACAAATTTCATCATTTAAAAAAATTCCCCCCTGCCACAGGTTTGGGGTGATATTGATATAGGGAAATGATCTCAGTGGAAGACCACCAAATGATATAGAGGAGCAATCTTGGTGGAAGACCTCCAAATAATATAGGGGAATGAAACTCCCAACCTACTATATGTCCGGCATGAGTACATGTCCTCTAAAATTGAAGAATGAATTTTAGGAACAGTGGAGCATAAGAGCAGAATATATTTATTGAGAGAAAGAAAACTTCTGTATGAGGGACAGAAGGGGGCCCGAGTGGGTTGCCAAAGACTCTGTCATATCTAGGGACTTTTACAGAGTAAAATCATGAGGTTAGATGGGTCCAAGATGGGGAAAATGTGAACCTGTAAGGTGGGCATAAGGTGGGACATAACTATGGTTAACCAATAGGACTAATTGCTCAGGTAAAATTGATTAAATCAAGGACAAATGGGGAAACAAGTAGTAAGGGGGGGATGGAGATACTTAATGGCAGTGACTCTTCCTGTAGGGGGTGGGATGCTGACTTGTGACTTCCTCAGGATGATAGAGAACTATTTAGAATATCAATCCTTAGGATATGGGTGCATTTGTTCTGTCTTTTGTCTTGAGATCTGGCCCAGAGCAAGAGGTGAGTGTCTCTTCCAAGGTCACAAGACATTTGGTCCTCTGTGCTGGTTTCCTTGAAGGCCTAGCCCTGTCTGACTGCCTATAATATTTCTAACTAACTCAGTTGCCTGTAGCAACATTTCTTTACAGTAGTCACTTTATGGTAGTCAAGGTAATAGTCACAGGATTCACATGGCAAACAGAAGAATTGAAAACAGTATAGCAGAGTGGTTCTGAGTGAAGGTTTTGTAGCCAAAGAGACTAGAGTGTTTAACTTTAAGCCTTAGTTTATTCTTGTGTTAGAACAACTACCTTTTGGGGAACAGATATAAACAAGTATTATTTCATTTTGTCATTCTCTGAGTTTTTACAATTGAAATTTTCACTGTAATGATTTCTATTATCATAAAATAACAAGATGTACTATTTTAATTTTTATTACTAAATGCATTTATTATTTTAAAATTTTCATAGAAATTGCCTCATTTCAATGTCCTAAGGTAGCTTCAAAATTTAGAGAACACTTGAATACCAGAACCATAAGCAAAAATATCAAAATCATTGAGTTTCTCTACACAGTAGGAGCCAGGAAAATTTCTAAATCAAATTCAGTCCTCAGGGATCTTCAAACACAAAATGTTGGAAGGCTTGAGCATCTTTTCCTGATAACACAGTGTTATGTTATCCAGTGATGTGTGTTCCTGTAATCTCAGCATTTGTAGTAGTCTGAGGCCAGAATATCATAATGTTGACCCAAGCCTGGGCAACTTAGTCAGATCCTATCTCAAAAATAAAAAAACAAAAAAGGGATTGGGTTGTAGATTAGTGCGGAGGCCTTGGGTCCAATATTCAGGACTTCAGATAGTTTGATTTTCATGACCTCAAGAAAAGAAAAATAAATATAGAGGCCTCAAACTTATGCCATTTTGATAATGGGGAAATAGGAAACAAAAATGCTATATCTAGAAAATAAGGGATATGTTGATTCATAGCTGCAGGTTAAAATCATTTAAATAATTTGCAAAAGCTAGGGTGAGCTTTCAGACTCCTTCATTATTTTTTTTCTGCATTGTGTTGTTTCTCCAGAATCTTGGTAATTTGTAATTTTCCTGTTTGTTTTCTCCCAGTTCCTGAAGATTCCCTCCCTCTGCAGATTGTTATGCTCTAGGTGTCCAGATGCCATATCCTTGTGAAGCTGTAGTTTGCTGCTGATCACTACTTCACCAGTTTGAACTCTCACTACCTGTCTTTTTGAGTCTGGGTTTTCTTGCTTAACAAAATTTTCTAAAATTTCATCTGTTTTCCTGCTAATGATGCAATTATGCTCTTTTTTGTGGCAGAACAATACTCCATTACTTGTTTAATGACCAATTCTCATTTCTGCACCTAAATCATTAAATAAATTGGTTGCTAAATGAGGAATTGCATATAGTATGTACATTGCAGTATTTAAAACAAAGAAATGCTCAAAGGAAACTCCAATTTGATAACTTTGGTTTTATTTGCATAACTCTTTTTTTGTTATTTTATTTTATTTTAAAGAGGATAAAATGAAGGAAAATAAAACAGAATAAAACCAATAAAAAATAAACCAGCATAAGTGATACAGGACTTCAAAACCTTACAAAAACAATAGTTACCACAATGCCTTTTGTTATCTTCAAAATAGCTGCAGATACTTTCAGACATAGTAAAAATTGAACAGAACAGAATAGAATATAAACAATAAAACCAAAACAGTGAATGCAATAAAGGACTTCAAACAAGCCACTGGTAAATTCAAAATGGCCACCATAATGTCTTGTTCTCTTTCAAATAGCTGCTCATGTCATCAGATTTAACATAGTCAAATAAAACAAAAGAGAATAAAACCCAACCCAACAAAACAATGAATATGATATAATTTCCTTGCTAGGATTGCTTCCTGGTGAGGCCTGGTTCTCTCCTACCCAGTCTGTGAATTGTGCACACTCACGGAGAGAGGCTTGGGTGTGGCTGCCCCCACTCTGACAAAGCTGGTGCATGGCACTGTATTTGCATAATTCTCATATACAGTACTATAATGTATAGCAGAACATAAAACTATAGTACTGTAAGGAGTGGCATAAGACAGAGACTAGCTGAGACTAGGTCACTTGTGTAAAGGCAACATGGTGTGGAATTTATTGTACTTGGGTGCAGGGAAACAGAGGGCAAAAATACCATCTGTCAAGAGCAAAGAAAATTGGGCTTTTTAAAATAGGACTTGAAAGAAGGTAAGAGACATTAGGTGGGAAGATCTCAGTAAACATCAAGTGGTCAAAGTTCTCTGAATGTCTTGTGCCTAAATGGGCAAAGTCCTTGAGGTGTTTGGTGTAAATGTTTGAGTGTCTTCAGATATCTGAGTGGAAGATTCTGAGCTCCATCTTGGCCTTTTTATGCCATCCTGTGTTTGCTGAGGGCAACCCTAGTGCTGAGCTGAGAGCAATGCCTCTGCTGGCAGGCAGGTTGGGTGCTGGGAGAATCATGTCCGTATCATCTTACACATACTGTATACTTATATGCAAAAATTACAGGACTATATAAACAAGGTGTACTGTATCAAAAAAGCCATTGGGGCTCTATAAATAAGATGTAGAGAACTGTACAAAAAATAAGAATCATATGTCTCAGCAGCAGGTTGCAAGTTTGAACTGTTAGTAATGACACATGAACAACTACCCAGAAACAGGCTTATATGAGTAAAAGGCTAGATTTAATTGTCTGGGTCCAGACAGGCTAAGATCATGGATGATTCGGTGGTTGGCTGGAGGAGAAGTTGAGTTTATATAGAGTTTGGGGATAGAGTTATAATCCCAAGGAATCTGGATGGAATATTTGGGGTACAAGTTCCAAGGATGGTCAGGGCAAGTGTGCCAATAATGCTGGACCTTCTGGCGTGAGATAGATTATATGTCCAGTCCTAAATTTTTAAAATATTCATCTGTTCTGTTTGTTGAAGGCAGCATAGTCCTTTTACTAATTTCCTGTCATTTTCTAAGAACGAGACTGTGTTGCTTGGGTCAAGCATGATAAGAACAGTGTTCTTTGGTTGTAAGTCTGAATAGTCATTAAATGAGGAATATCTGTACCACATTTTCTTTATTTATTTATGCATTGAATGGCATTTAAGCTTATTACATAGCTATTGTGAATAATGTCATGATAAACACAGGTATGTGAGTATCTCTGTAGTATGCTGACTTTAATTTTTGTGTGTGTATATACTCAGAAGCAGTGTAGTGAATCATCTGGAATTTCATTTCTAGAATTTTTTCAGAAAATTCATAATGATTTTTGAAGTGGCTGTAGTAATTTACATTTCCACCAACAGTGTAGAAGAGTTTCTTTTCCTCCTGCATTGTAACCCATATTTATGGCATTTTATATTCTTGATGATAGTGATCTTGCCTAGGATGAGATGGAGTCTCAATGTAGTTGTGATGTGCATTTTCCAATGGCTAAAGATGCTGCAGTATACCTATTGGCCATTTGTAAAATTTCTTTTGGGAAATGTCTGTTCTATTATTTCTCATTTTTGGTCAAATTATTTGCTCTTCAGGAGTTGAGTCCTTTCATTTGTCAATTCTTCTTATTATTTTTAAGAATCCCACTCAGGAAGTTGTTGCTTATGCATATGTCTTGAAGTTATTGTGAAGATTTTTTGTTTTTGTTTTTGAGAGTATCCTGGTTGGAGTGTGAAGAATCGAATGAAGAGGAAGTTTCAAGACTAAGTGTGGAAAAAATAGTGAGGAGGCTGCTGTAGTGGTCTAGGTGAGATCAGTTGGGCTTGAATTGGGTGAATGATGGTTGAAAATAGAGAACTTTTTTGTCATCTGGAATTAGGGGTAGCCATGACAGAAAACTCTAAATTATAGTAGTCTGGACAGATAGATTTTTATTCTTCTTTCATATAATGGAAGTTTGCACATAGTCTTCCTAGAACTACATCGGTGGTTTCACAATCACTAAGGCCCAGAATCCTTCAATTTTCTTTCTTAATACCTATCATTCCACTGCCTGGTCCAATACAGCTGCTCTAATTCCAGACATATTATTTTTATTCTGGCCGATGTAAGAAGAGAGAAAAAAGACTATGTCTTCTTCCTTTAAAAGTACTTCAAAGGGGACTTCCTGCAAGAGGACTGCCCAGATAACACCGTGGTAGGGAGACTCCCTGAATATACCATCCAAATGCTGGAATATAAAATAATATAACAACAGAGAGAAGGAAAAAAGAGGGAGATGGGTCCTCTGGACCCAAGAAGAATCTAAAATGAGAACTGTAGCCCACGGAAAGAGTAAAAAAAAAAATGAAATAAACAAAGGCGGAGACCAGCAACACCTCTGACTGGAGCAGAATCCAATTAGTGCTGCGACCCAAACTGAGAAGGTGCCTTTGTGGTGCTGGCGATAATCGGTAGAATTCCTATGGCTGCTGTGGCGGGGCCGGCGGAGGCGGCGGTCAATTGTGGAGCGAGGTGATCGTGAGCAGGCAAGTGAATGAACCTGGTGGCCCCCAGTCCCCCACCCCCCCACCCCCAAGGGAGAGCGAGGGACAGGCATCCATCTTGAGACCAGAACTGCACCTAATTAGGCACGGTTCCTGGAAGGTCGTGGCAGAATCTGCGTGGTCACTCTGGGAGTGATAGGGGAAGTTTGGCAGATGGCCTGGTAAGGGTTCACAGGGAGCGGCCCTACCCTCATGCACTGCAGCAGACATCCGCAGATTGGATGCAGGCTGGGGAAACACACAGTGGGCCAACACAGGCTCTCAGCTGAGCCCAGGAAAATGCCAAGACAGAAAGGTAGAGGGCATTTTCCGGACTCCGATACAAGCAGCACAAACCCAAATGACGCAAAGGCAGACAAGGTTGGGAGTCCAAAAATTAAACTCTCAGAGGAGATGACAACTGAAGTGGGGAGACAACTCCATGAAGCTATGAAAGAAATTAAAGCGGCACTGTTAGCCCAACAGAATTGAAATGAAATACATAATAGGGGAATCCCTAAGCACCTCTAAAGGAGATATAGCCAGAAAGGTGGAGGATGGAAAATCAAAGGAAATTGAGAATGAAACAAATAAAGACTTAGAACGCATTAATCAGATTCAGAGAGACTACCAGGATATCAAAGACTCCAATAAAAGTTGGCAGAACCACTTGAAGGAAACTAAAGATAGACTTTCATATCTGGAAGAAAGAATGGAAGCTTGGGAGAGAGAAAGGAGACACTTTCTCAAGATAATTAGAAATCTAGAAGTGGCAGTGCAACGGCTGCAAGACAACCCAAGGAAACATAACTTACGAATAAAAGGTGTGAGTGAAAAAGCAGGGGTCAATACAAATCAAATTAAAAGACTATTTACAGAAATAATTTCAGAAAACTTTCCAAGCATGGGAACAGGAAGAGACGTTCAGATAACTGAAGCATACAGAACTCCAGCTAAACTTGACCAAAACAGGCCTACACCCAGACATATAATAATCAAGATTCCAGAAATTCAACACAAAAACATGATATTAAAAGCTATTAGAGAAAAGAGACAGATTACCTACAAAGGAAGCCCCATCAGAATCACGATAGACTTCTCAACACAAATCATCAGGTCAAGAAGAGCTTGGAGTGAAATATTTCAAGCTCTGAAGAAAAATAACTTCCAACCCAGATTAATGTACCCTGCAAAATTATCTTTTAAAATCAATGGAGAAACAAGATACTTCCACGACAAAGAACAACTAAAGGAATTTATGACAACCGAGCCAACCCTACAGAGAATACTGAAGGACATTCTAGAGAGAAATAAAGAAGCCCACAGCTCCAGAAAAAGTGACAGAGAGATACCACCGAGCAGGGCAGACAAATGAGTAATCCATTAACGGGATTTAAGTCCAGTATTGTTTTCAATGAGCTGTTTAGTTTAATCCTACTCTACCTCGACCAGCCTATCTTCGTCATAAATGATGACAAAGTCAGCTATTGTAAAGATAAAAAAATTTGTAAGGGTAGCCTTCAGTGATATATGATCACCCTGCATCAAAACCTGGTATTACTTTCACTGCTCTCTTCTGAGGGATTTTAACCTATCTTAGTATGATTGTGTTACAACAGATGATATAGGCAACTGCCTTGAAACTAACAAGAGGCATTATAGAAATCAATGTTGCATTAATATGTATTGCCTCCACTATCTTATTTGTTATTGGTTTTATTCAGTACTATTTCGTTCGACTATAATTGGCCAATTGGTAAGTGCATTTAGTTTGAAGACAATAAGAGGTACTACAAGGGGAACTGAGGAAGGAAGGTATGGAAAAAAGACATAGTTTTATATAAGGGTATTCATAAGATAGTTTAAAAGTCTATACTACTAAATGCATTAACTGGTGAGAGAGAACAGTTGATATTCATAAGACCAGATCAATCCTACATGTCTTTACCTGTCAATCTGAACAGCCCCCTTAATGGCAACAATATACAATGTTGCAACCACTGTAAAATTTCAACCATCTACATTCCTAAACCTATAATTTTACAGTATCGGATACGTTGTTGTTGTTTGCTGATCTCATTAGTTTTTTGTTTCTCTTATGTATGACCATTCTTTTATGCTTTATTGGTTTCACTCTGAACTATTTCTCTTGGTTATATTAGACTTGATGTTATGGGTAGTTATTTCAATAATAACAAGAGGTATTCTAAGGGGAAAGGAAGGAAGGAAGAGAAAAGGAAAAAGACATAAATTTATAAATATGCATAAATAAGACAGTTAAAAAAACCATATTGCTAAATACAATAGCTATTGAGAAAGAAAAGTTAATATACCTGAATCGATAAATCTTACATGTCTATATCTGTCAATACGATCAACCCCTATGAAGGTAACGATATGCTATATTGTAACTACTGTCAAACTTCAACCACCTCAGTGTGTAAACCTACAATGCTATCGTATCAGATCTGTTGTTGTTGTTTGTCTGTCTTTTTTGATTTTTGTTTCTGTCTTCTGTATCTATTTTCTCTTAAATAAAAAAAAAGTACTTCTAAGGAATTACACATGAAGTTTTGGGTACAGCTCACTGGTGTTAAATTAGTCATATGACCCCACTTGTTGCAAGAAGTGTTGGAAAACAAAATGGTTATTGTAAGGAATATAGGTTCCACTGAAAAACAGGAATTTTATGACTGACCAAGTATACAGAGAACAACAAACATTATAGGCAGGCAACATCTTCTGCCGCAGAAGTAGATAAAGTTGAGATACATTTTGATGGTAAAATATCAGGATTTGACTGATTTAGTGGGGATCAAGAGAAGTAAAGTAAGTGAACAAATTCAATTTTCACTTTTCTGACATAATGAATGAGCTAAGTCATAGTTCCTTTTTAAAAAAATGACAGAAGGGACATAATTGAGATAAAGAATAAGTAATTAGCTTGCCCATACAGCTCTAAAAATTATAGAGGTAATAATTTATCAGCTTTTTTGTTGTATCCTTTCAGAGATGTTTTATGCCTATGCAGGCATGTGTGTGCCTGCATGATCTTTGTGCATGTATACATACATCTTTAATTTTTGTACAATTGGTAGTGTTTAATTCCTCTGTTATATATCCTAAATATTTCACTGAATATATCTTGGAGATTTTTCTAAATTAGTGCAAGAAGATGTACCTTATTGTTATTAGTGATCACAGAACATTAAATTGTATTACTTTTCATAATGTCTTACTATTTTCTATATGTATGCATTGGAATTGTTTCTGGTCTTTTTGGATTATAAAAATATTCTGCAGTAAATGTTCCCTTGCGTATGTCATTATACACACAGTAAAGGACCACTATGGAAAGAATTCTTTCAAGAGAAATCATTGGGTTGAAGGGCACAGAATTTAAATTATTGATTTGCCTATTTTCCTTCATAAAGGTGTCATTACTCTTATCATCAGTAATCACAGTGATTTTTTTCCTCGGTCTGGCATACTAGCTGTGTCAAACTTTTTTCACAATGTCTGTAGAATAATAAAATAAAAAAGGCATTTGTGAGCTGGGGATATAGCTCACAGACACAAAGCCTACTTGGCAAGCACCCAGCCCTGAGTTTGATTCCTGATACCAAAAAAAAAAAAAAAAAAAGGCATTTGTTTTGGTTTTCATTTGCCTTTTTCTTCCTATCAGTGAAATGAGATTGAATGCATGTTTGAAAATTAGTTATTTCCTGTTATAAATATATAAATATACCTTCATTTTTGCTATTGGATTGTTAATTTGCTATTGGATTATTTTTCTGATGAATTTGAAGAAATTAGTTATAATTTAAGAGATCATGTCTCCGTTATGTTTTGTAAATATTTTCCTCAGTTTATTATTTTTTCTTTTTCTTTAAATTATTTTCTCCCTTGCCCCACCTCACCCCACCACACTCCGCCACGCCATGCCCTGCCATGCCTCGCCCTCATCTCTCTTTTCTTCTTCTCTCTCTTTGTTTCTTTTTGGACAGGGTTTATATATGTTGCCCAGGCTGACTTTAAAGTTTCAGTCCTCTTACCTCTCAGCCTTCTGAGTAGCAGAGACTATAGTTTTAAATTCTTCTTTTATACAAATTAATTAATTTAATTACTACTGATGACTTCCTCTTATTATGTAAATACAATGTTTGTGTACCATAGTGGAATCCATAAGTAATTTTAAAATTTTTTTAAAAAAGAGAAAAAACCACTAAAAACAGTGATACAGAAATTCACAATAATACAATAGTGAATTAACTGGTCAATATATTGCATATTGTTATCTTCAAAGTAGTTGCTCACATTATAAAATATAGGCATTCAAAATTGATCAGACAACATAAGCACAAACCATTCTTTTCAATGAATGAGAATAAATTAGTAGAATAATTATATTAGTTATCTTGTGTTTGTGTGTATATATATATATATATATATTTTTTTTTTTCCCCTTCCTTCTTTTCTTCTTTCACCCACCCCAGTTCTTTACATTTGAGCAGTTCCTTTCCTTTTCACAATATCTTTTGTGCCTTTTGGATCTTACTTACTCTTTCAGTTTCTTACACTAGGTAGACAATATGATGTTTGCAAATGAAAGTCTGATTTATTTTACTTGTGATTATGGTCTCAAGCTGCCTCTATTTACCTATAAAAGCCTCAAGTTTATCCTTCTTTGTAGCTGAGTAGTACTCAATTATATAGAAATACCACATGGTTTTTTATCCATTCCTCAGTTGATGGGCATTCGGGTTGTTTCCAAGGTTTAGGTATTGCAAATTGTGCTGCTATAAACATGGGTGTGCATCTATTCCTGTGGTATGGTGCTTTTAATTCTTCTGAGAAAATACCCAGAAGAAGAATAGCTGGGTAGAATGGGACCTGTAATCTTAGTTCTTTGAAGAATCTCCACACTGATTTCCACAGTAGTTGTACCAGTCTACACTCCCACTAACAATGTTCCTTTTTGCCCACAGCCCTGCCAGCATTTCTACTGGTTGATTTCTTGATGATTTCCATTCTTTTTGGGGTGAGATGGAATCTTGGTGCTGTTTTAATTTGCATTTTTCAAATGATCAATGATGTTGAAAAATTTTTTCCATGTATTTATTTGCCATTTGTGTTACTTCATCTGAGAAGTATGCATTCATCTCAGATGCCCATTTTTGGATTAGGTCTTTGAATTTGTGGGGGTCTGATTTTTAAAAAAATCTTTAGATGTTTTAGTTACAAGTCCTTTGTCTGAGGGACAGTTGGCTAAGATTTTTCCCCTAACTGTGGATTCTCTTTTCACTCAGATGGTGATGTCTTTTGATGTACAAAAATTTTAATAAGATGAGATCCCAGTTGTTGATTCTTTGAAGTACTTCCCATGCAGTTTGGGTTTTGTTCATGAAATCTCTGCTTACCCCTGTCTTCAAGATTTCCACTTTCTCTTCCAGCAGATTTAGTGTTTCTGTTTTAATATTTAGATCCTTGATTAATTTTGACTTTAGTTTAGTGCATGGTGAGAGACATGGGTCTAGGTTTAGTCTTTGACATATGGAAAGCCAGTTTTTCCAGCACCATTTGGTAATGATGCTATCTTTCTTCCAGTGAAGATATTTGGCCCATTTGTCAAAGATAAGGTGTTTGTAGTTGTGTTCACATCTTCTAATTTGTTCCATTGAGTCTTCTATTCTGTTCCATTGTTATTTGCCAGCATCATGCTGATTTTATCGTAGTAACTTTGTAGTATACTTTCAAGTCAGGGATGTGGTGCCTCCTGCCTTGCCTTTGTTGCCCAGAATTGTCTTTGCTATTCTAGGTCTTATTTGGTTCTAGATGAATTTTAGAAGTGTTTTCTCTAGGTCTGCAAGGTACATTAATAGAACTTTGATTGGGATTGCATTAAATCTGTATAACAGTTTTGGGAGTATGGCCATTTTCACAATGTTGGTTCTCCCTAACCAAAAGCAAGGGATATCTTCTCATTTTCTAACATCGTATTCAGTCTCCTTTTTTAGAGTACTATTGCTTTCAGCATATAGGTCTTTTGTGTTCTTTTTAGGTTGATTCCTAAGTATTTCATTTTTTTGGATGCTGATGTGAAAGGTGTTGTTTCCATAATTTCTCTCTCAGTGAGTTTGTTGTTTGCGTATAGGAACACTATTGATTTTTGAATGTTAACTGTTTATCCAGCTACACTGCCGAATTTGTTTATTAACTCTAGTAGTCTTTTGATGGAGTATTTAGGATATTCTATGTAGAGTATCATGTCATCTGCAAATAGCAATAATTTAACTTCTTTCTTTCCTATCCTTATTCCTCTTATTTCTCTCTTGTCTGATTGCTCTGGCTAATGTTTCCAGAACTATATTGAATAGGAGTGGTGATAGTGGACATCCTTCTCTTGTTCCTCATTTTAGAGTGAAAGCTTTCGGTTTTTGTCCATTTAGTAAAATGTTGGCTGTTGGTTTGTCATAGATGGCTTTTATTAGATTGAGGTAGATACCATCTATTCCAAGTCTCTGTAAGGTTTTTTTTTTTATCATGAATAAATGTTGGACTTTATGAAAAGCTTTTTTTGCATCTATTGAGATGATCGTGTGATTTTTGTCTTTGGCACTTTTGATGTGGTGTATTACATTCATTGATTTGTGTATGTTAAACCATCCATGCATTCCTGGAATAAATCTCACTTGGTCATGATATATAATATTCTTAATGATTTGCTGCATTCTATTTGCCAGCATTTTATTGAGAATCTTTATATCGATGTTCATTAGGGAAATTGGATCTTCTTAATGATTTGCTGCATTCTACTTGCCAGTATTTTATTGAGAATCTTTGCATTGATGTTCATTAGGAAAATTGGGCTATAGTTCTACTTTTTGGTTGGGTCTTTCTCTGGTTTTGGTATCAGAGTATTACTTGTCTCCAGGAATGAGTTAGGGAGGATTGCTTCCCTGTCAATTTCATTGAAGAGTTTGAGTAGTACTGGTATTAAATCTTCTCTAAATTTCTTGTAAAATTCAGCTGTGAATCCATCAGGACCTGAACTTTTCTTTGTTAGTAAGTTTTTAATCATGTTTTCAATTTCAGTGGCTGATATTGAGTTATTCAAAATTTTTATATCTTCTTGACTCAACTTTGGTGGTTCATACATTCCTAGGAATTTGTCCATTTTCTCTGTGTTTTCTGCCCTATGTGATTAAAGATTTTCAAAGTAGGTATTCATGATCTTCTGAATTTCCATGGGATCTGTAGTAATTTCTACCTTTTCATTCCTTATTGCATGAATTTGAGCTTTTTCTTTCTTTTTCTTGATATGGTTGGGTAAAGGTTTATCAGTTTTGTTTATTCTCTCTAAGAACCAGCTCTTTGAGTCTTTAATTCTTTGTATTGCTTTCTTAGTCTCAATTGCAGTAATTTCTGCTCTGATCTTTATAATTTCCTCTCTCCTATGAGCTTTGGGTTTGACTTTCTCTTGTTTTTCTAGAAGTTTGAGGTGTAGCATTAGGTTATTTATTTGTGCTCATTATGTTTTCTTAATGGGATAATTTATTGCTATATATTTTCCTCTTAGGATCGCTTTCATTGAGTCCCACAAGTTTTGGTATGTTGTAGCTGCATTTTCATTGAATTTTAGATATTATTTAATTTCTTCTTTAATTTCATCTGTAACCCATTGGTTGTTCAAGAGGTTTTTATTTAATTTCTATGTGTTTATGTAGGTTTTGCAGCTTCTTTTATTGTTAGTTTACTATTTTAGTGCACTATGATCAGATAATGTACATGGGATAATTTCAATTCCTTTGCATTTACTTACGCATGTTCTGTGGGCTGATACATGGTCTATTTTAGAGAATGTCCCATGTGCAGCTGAGAAAAATGTGTATTCTGATGTTGTTGTATGGAACACTCTGTAAACATCTACTAAGTCCATTTGCTCACAGGTTTGATTCAGTTCTTTATTTCTTAGCCAACTTTTTGTCTAGTTGATCTATCTCTATGTGACAATGAGGTATTAATGTCCCCTGTTAAAATCGTGTTACTGTGTATTTGGTTTTTCATGTCCATTAGTATCTGTCTTATATAGTTGGGTGCTCCTGTATTTCGTGCATATATATTTATGACTATTAGCTCTTCCTCTTGAATTTTCCCTGTAACAAATTTGTAATGACCTTCTTTATCTCTTATGATCATTTTTGGTTTGAAGTTTACACTGTCTGCAAACAAAATAGCTATGCCTGCTTTTTTCTGTGCTCCTGTCACATGGAATATTGTTTTCCATCCTTTGACTCTTATTCTATGAGTTTCCTTTTGAGTCAGATGTGTTTTTTGTAAACAGCATATTGTTGGATCCTGTTTCTTGATCCATTCGGTTAGCCTATTTCTTTTAATTGGTGAATTGAGGCCATTTACATTGATGGATATAACTGATATGTACTGGTTTAACTTTGCCATATTATTTTCCTGTTGTTGTTTTCCTTGTTTTCCCACTCATTTAATTGTTTGAACTTCCTGCTTTTTTTCTTTCTGTTGTTCTGGGAATTGTAGTCATTTTTGTCTCTCTCTATTGTGTCTTTCAGTATTCTTTCTAGAGTTGGCTTGGTAAACATGAATTTTCTCAGGTGCTCTTTGTCATGGAAATATCTTATCTCTCCATCAATTTTGAAAGAAAGTTTTGCAGGGTACATGAATCTGGGCTGCAAGTTGTTTTCTTTCAGGGCTTGAAATACTTCACTCCAAACTCAGCTTAACTTAAGTGTTTGTGTTGAAAAGTCTTCCATGATTCTAATGGGCCTTCCTTGATAGGTGAGTTGTGCCTTTTCTCTAACAGTTTTTAGTATTCTATGTCTGGGATCTTAATTTTTATATGTTTTTGTGTAGATTTATTTTGGTTATGAGTGTTTGGCATTCTATATGCATCACTTATATGCATATCTGATTCTTGTCCCATGCTTGGGAAACTTTCTACCATTACTTCTGTGAATAGTTTTTTTTAAGTCAGTTGTGTTGACTCCTGCATTTTCATTGATGCCTATCAGTCTTCATTGGACCTCTTTGCATCATCTTGAAGCTGTTGAATTGTTATTTCATTCTCCCTTGTTATTTTTACAAGTTCTTTCTTTTCATGATTGCTAGGTGTGATCCTGTCTTCGAGATCTGAAAGTCTCTCCTCAGCTTCATTTAAACGGTTTCACCAGTTTTCAATGGAGCTTTGCAGTTCTTGGATATCTGTTTGATTTTTTTCATGCTTTCTGTTTGCTTCCTAAATTGCTCATTGAAGGTTTCCATCATTTTCCCATGCTTCTGTACATTTTTAAAATCTATATCTTCTCTAGCTATGCTGAGTAATTCCTTTACAAAGATTGTCATTTCTTTCTTTACCTGAGAGAGTATTTCTAATCTGATTTCCTCTACAGCTTCATGGATTTGTTTCTTTATTTCACTTATTATCTTTTCCAAAATTTTAGGTGTGTGACTTCAGTGTCCTCTATTTCATTGTCTCCTATACTTGTTCTTGATGGACTGGACATTTGAGATTGCATTTTGCTTTTTTGTCTTGTCATTTTCACCTCTTGGGTTAGTAGTTTTGTCTTTCAATCCCACTAGTCTCTAGTGACTGTTATATGTGTCTTAGGGTCCTACTGTATTGGTGATTTTTGTCCAATTGCTGAGTCCTTCAATAAAGTAGAGGGGCCAGTCACTTGGATTCCTCCTGCAGGTCCTTTTTGGGTGAGTCTTGTATTCTTTCTAGGCTAACTAGCCTAGGAGTGTTGATGCAAGCTAACCCTTAGCTTCTATTGTCACTGTGGTTTTAGGTTGTTCCATGCTGCCAGATTTACTTGTCAATATTGTGTGCCACTGTGTCACAGGGGGTCTCTTAGTTAGGCCCTTTCCAGTTTCTCCTCAACCCACCTGTTGTTTTCTGTATGGAAGAAGGACTCACCCACATTCTTGCCTGGTTTCCAAAGTCCTACAGCTAAAGGGGAGGGCTCATTGCTGCTCCTGCTAACCCACTGATATCCTCTACTTGAGGGGGGAACTCACTGCACAGTCACAGGCCCGCTGGGGTCCTCTGTGTGGGTGATGGGTTGCTGAGGCTTCCACCAGCCCACCAGGGTTCTGCAGGTAGTGGACAGGGTGCTTACAGTCTCTAGGCTGTTGAAGACTCCAGGGTGGAGATGGAGGTGCTGCCATCAATGATCCACAAGCTGCATAGGTCTCTGGGGTGGGCTGGTGGTGGGGGTGCAGGTGGGGCGAAGGTCCTAGGTCTTTCTGGGCTGCTACTGAGGTCTGAGGTCCAAGCTCTCTGGGGTGGGTGGGTGGGTAGGGTGAGCAGGCGTGGTGAAGGTCTGAGGTCTTGCTGGGCTGCTGCTGAGGTCCAAGGTCTTTAGTTTGTTTTTATCCTGTTCCAGTTCATCTTTTATTTTTAGGAAAAACAAGTTGATCATTGGCCCTATCATTGTCTATCTCAGTTGGTCAACACTTGACTGCTGGGCTTACTTGATATACTGGCTTTGGATAGTGTACTCCTGGATCCTTAGTTCCTTAGTTGCTAGTCACATCTCAAGGATGTTTTGTCTGTGTGCAGAATCTTGTTGCTTTAGTTTTTCTTCAGACTCCTCTAAGCCAGTTACATCATCTGAGTTAAAATCTGTGTGCTCACCCTCCAAAGCTTGAACATGTGCTTCTTATTATTTCCACCTAAGAATTGACTTATATCATACTACAATTTTAGAGTCATTCAGTTCAGCCTTCTTGGGAAGAGGTTCTTCATTGGTCATCTTGAATCTTCTCCAGGCCAAGCCAGCAGTCAGTTACTGGTTGGTGTGGCATCATCCACTGGTGCTCCTTTCCTGGGAAGCCTGGTGGTGCCTGTCTTTTTATTATCTATCTATCTGTCTGTCTATCTATCTGTCTGTCTGTCTTCTATGTTCCTAGGCATCTTTCTATCACCTATCAGTTATCTATCTATCTATATCTGTCTGTCTATCTATCATCTATCTATCTATCTATCTATCTATCTATCTATCTATCTATCTATTTATCTATCATCTATATATCTATCTGTATTGGTTACTTTACCCTCATTGCTGAGATAAAATACCTGACATCCAAAATTCAGAAATGAAATGTTTATTTCACTCAGTTTGTGAAGGTGTCAGTCCATACTCAATTGGCTCCAAGGTAGGGTGGCATGGCAGAGGAATAATAGTTCATGGTGGTGGAAGACAGCAAAAGAAGCAAGAACAAATGAGGCAGAAGTACAGAGGAAAGACTCTTTCTGTCCCTTACATTGTATGTAGGCCACACATACTCTCAGGTGGTGGAACACTTACACTCAAAATCCCAGCATTGAACCATGAATCAGTCACAAATTCTAGAAGCTTGTCCCAGTGAAAGTATGATGCTTTGGGGGCACATCTAGACAAAACCATGACTCTATCTATCTATCTATCTATCTATCTATCTATTTATCTCTCTTCCATCATTTATTTTTGTAGTACTGGGAATTGAACCCAAATCCTTCGCACAACTGTATCCTTAAATTTTTAAAATTTTATTTTGTTTTACTTTATTTTGAAGTGGTAGCTTTCTAAATCATTAAGTTGTCTATGCTGGGCTGAACTGTGATCCTCCTGATTCAGTTTCCCAGAGTCACTGGATTACAACTGGGTGACACCATGCCAGGTTGTGCTCTACTTGTGATTCTCCCTACCACTTTGTATCTGCTTCTTTTTGTATGCAGTTCATAATACTTCATATTTTGGGGTGGCATTTTCTGGTCTCCCATAATTGATGGTTTGGCTAGATCCAGAGTTATAGGTTGGAAATTATTTACCTCTTGAGTTTTTGTACATCTGATATGCTGGTTGTAAATAATTCAAAGCATAAACAGAAAGTAAAAGTAAAATTAGCCTGTAAGCTGCACCCTAAATTATCCGCCAATGTCATGGGAGCCTGAAGGACAAGGGAGCTATGTAGGCACATTTTGTTCCCTATTTTTAGTACATCCATACTTTCTGGAGATATGGCTTGGGCCCTAAAGTCCAGTTCTTAACTGAATCTCCAGAGAGCAATCTCCCAGTCTGTCAGTATGGAGAGGGTATTGGGCTGCTTAGCCATTTAGAATTCAAACTTCCAGAGGCCAAATCTGTCTCTTGCCCACTTTTCACCTCTGAAGCCACCTATTCAGAGACTTTGGGGCATCTGCAGCAGAAGTAAGCTGCCCACACTTCTGCCCCTAAGGGCTTAGGTTTAGGCCTCTTCTTGCTTGCTAAAAAGCTAGTATTCATACACCCACACTCTTGCTTCAGAAATTGTTTTGCTGTTGCCTCCTTGCTACTTTTATTTATCTTGTGATTTGACCTTTAAAATTATTCCCTTATTGTTTTAAGGAATTATGAAAGGGCGTGAAGGTAAATGTCCATATTCAATCTTGGATGATTAGTAGAAATATATCATACAATTCTTGTACACTATTTAAAGTTTAACCAGGTGTCTCAGAACCCATAGGGCAAAGTAGCTAGATGTTTTATATGTGTGCATTAAGGATAATAAAGTGTGAGCACTAAACTCAAATGTGTAGTTGAACCTTACATTTATTCATTTATAAAATTAATCTTTCTCACTCTTTTCCTCATATACTTTATAAAAAGAGTAAGTTAAAAATCTGCTCCTTTTCTTCAGCAATGACATTAAATCCATGTCAAAACAATTACCTTTCCAGGAAGAAATAGAACTTGTCTTGTTTGAAACTTAAAAATAGTTTTTCAAAATACAGCAAAACCATTTTTCTTTTTGTTAAACATGTATGTGTCTCACCTACACATATCAGGAAAAAAAACCTTAATGATGGAAAATTTAAAATATGAAATTTATCAAAGCTGTAGATATAAAAATCTGCCATCATTTTATATTTTATTGTTTCATCCACAATACTTGATATTTCTTAAATATGATTTTTTTTTTGGGTACTGGGGATTAAACTCAACCTCACATCTTCCAGGCAGGCATTTAGGCCACTGAGCTAAATCCCCTGCTAAATATGCTTTATATAATTGTATTTAACAAGACCAAACAAATAGAATCAATGAATGCCAAATACCAGTAATTTTTAAATATGCATTTTTATTTCAGATTTTCTTACATGCAAGTGACAAGAACCCATATCAAATTAACTAAAACCTAGGTTTTGCTTGAATAGTTTGAAATAGTTGTTTGAATAGTTGGAAACCAAAGTAAGGATCTAAGTGGATATCACATAATATAATTATATTGTCAATATTTGAGTGTGCCATCTATTTATTTGCATGTACATATTTCTATAGATATATGTGTATCACACAGATGCTTTTAAAATAAAATTTTTTTTCATGTTGACAATAATACAAAAATGTCCAACAGCTATTAATTATTTAAGATATTTTTCTCACGAGGTTATGTCACTTGCTAAAAGAACACGTGTAGTGGCACACACTTGTAATTTAGGTACCCTGGGAGGTTAAGAAAGGAAGATCACAACTTTGAGGCCAGCCTGGACAATTTAGTGACTTGGTGAGACTTGTCTCAAAAAAAAATTAAAAATTCTTGTTCAATTTCTAATACCATAATAAATCATTAAAAGTACAAATTTCTTTGATGATTTTACAATTTCATTCTGGTACTCTAGAATACCTACAGAAGGAAATTTATCTGGTAACGTTATGGCCATATGGCATTCACTGGTCTTGTTCTGATTTACTTTTTCTTATGGACACTTGTGAGTTTTTTTGGTTTGTTTAGCATCTAAATTCTCTTTTATGTTTTGGATTCCTCCAACATTATTAGCCATGATAAAATGCAGAAGTTGCCTCACTTAGTAAATAAAAATGCCAAAGCCTTTCTTTCCTAGCTTCCTTTGTACTAGGTCATGGCCATGTGTGACTTACATTGACTTGAACTAGTGAATCAAAGAGGGAAAGACTGGAAGGCTGCATTCAAATTGAGTCTATAGGGAAGTAGTGGCAGCAAAGCTAGTGGTGCAGTACTAGTGGGGTCAGTGGTGCAAACTGGAGTCTTTTGCTTGCTAGTGGTGGTAAAGATGCTACATGAGTTGTGGCACATGATGGGGCTATCCATCCCAGCTCTCATATAGCCTGGCTGTCTGTCCAGTCTGGTGATTTTATTATTATCCCAATATCATTATCATGAATTTTTTCCTAACTAAACTTGAGTTGGTTTCTGTTGCTTACAACAAAGACTTATGGACTGGTGGCCCTGTCTTCCTTTGTGTCATTGATACCTTACTTCTTTATTTATTAATTTAAAATCCCACATTACTCTTTTTTGTCTTTTCTACTTGTATCTCCTGTAACAAGCTACAAGAAGTAGTCCAGGAGAAGATACTGGGATAGGAGGAGGAGAAGGCTATATCACACTCATAGGTTGGGAGAGCCCAGCTGGAGCATTATCAGAAACCATGCCAGCTGCTTGCTAGCTTAGTAGACATTTGCTACCAGCCAGAGAGCACACTTTTTCTTTAAAAAACTATTTATTTATTTTATTTTATAGGGAATAAAACAAAACAATAAAAAGGAACAAAACAAAACAGTGAGAACAATACTGGATTTCAAAAACAAGACAGTAGGAAATCCTCCATAGTTGCTACATTGCATATTATTATAAATAGGTTGCATATTATTATAAATAGATTGCATATTATTATAAATCGAGCCCAGACTACTGACTCTAGACTTGCAAAGTCAATCGAACAATATAAGCATTAAGTTGCTCTTTTACTTCAGTTGCTATCATCTCAGTTTGTGTTCCTCTGAATCAGCCAGTTGTATATTGGGGGAGGACTCGGTTCTTATTGTCTCACAGTCCATCCACCAGCCAGCTCATGGGAGGGAACTGGCTTCTTGGTTCTCTTCACAGCCCACAACTGCTTCTGGCTCACAGGAGGGGATTGGCTTCTTGGTTCTCCAAGGCCATGATTGCCACTGGTTCAAGGTGGGGGTTGGCTTCTTGGTTTGCTTCCTGGCTTGCATAGCTGCCAGTGGCTCACAGCCACAGGTGCACACCTTTTATTCTACTTTTGCTTCCAACAATCCTTGTCTGATCTACTATCCCCAGTCATCTGTATCAAGGCAATATTTCCCAGTGTCTCTCTATTTCTACCTTCATGCCCCAATACACTATCAAATACAAGAACAGTGTTAAAACTTAAGTCAGATTATGTCAGTTTAAAGTAATATATAAAAAAAGAGAAAAAAGAAAATAATCATAGTCTAAAAGTTTTACTTTTGAGAAAAACCACAGTTTTAAGTCATAAAAGCTACTCAGATCCTATTCTGTTCTAGAAAATTCATTTAAAAATTTCTAAATTCCTTGTCTTAAACTCTACAATGCTATAAACTGGGCTCTGGCTGGGACATTCTGTTACAAATTCTGTTTCCTCCAACAGACCCTCATCCTCAAGAAAGTATACTATTAATAGGAAAGCATATATCAACTTCAAGCTCATGAAAATCGTTGCATTCTAATATAGCACTCCAGGTGGATAAATCTGACATGATGGGAATACACATCCTAGATTACCATCTTGAGGACACACCTTAAATTCATATGAAAATTCTTACTCCCTGACCATAATGTGCCTCTGTAACTTGAGGACCTTCATACTGACATCTCATTATATTTTATTTATAGACAAGATCTTCCTATTCTGCTAAGTTGCTCAGGAAGTACTTGCAGGTACACACACAACATACCTGGATGAGTGTGTACTTTTAAATTCTGCCTGATAAATCACTTTTAGCTTTCACAGATGTATATTGAAAATTATTTTCTGTAGGGAACCTACCACCTACTTCATAGGCTAGGTGACTCAAGATTTTTTATCTCTCATTTTGGGAACCTTCTTGGACCTTTCTGGTTAAAAGTTCTTTGTGAGTACCACGTAACATTACCATATATCTCTAAGATTAAAAGTGTTTATAGAACCCTAAATGTCATACACACCCTCTAACACACTTATGTATTTGATTCATAAGACAGTCTATATGCAGGTGGGGATTCCAGGAATTATGGACTATTTGATGGGGGTACCTCTTGCCACTATCCCTTTCAGGAACCAAGTCATTTCCTCCTACCCCACCCCCACTCATGATGAGCGACAGAAGCAGCGTGGAGGGAAAGGAAGCCCTAGGTCTGATCTGGTTTCTCAAGAACAGAAATAGGAATATACACTGAAGGATGCAGGGGCTAACACTATCCAAGTTCCCAGAAGTACCCACTCCTACATCTACTCTGAAGTTAGCAGATCTGCACCTGCTGTTCTGCAGCCTGAGGTGGGGTGACATTGTCAAGAAGGGAGACAGAGAGATAAAACAGTCAACAGAGTGGAATTCACTGATGGAGACCACTATGAAGTGGCTCTGAGCAGGATTTAAAATTAACCTAATGACTTTCTATGTTTAACTGTGAGTCTGTTCCAGGCCTAAGTCCCTTGTCTTTATATGGGCAGCAGATTCATAGTAAGTGAACCTTTGTGAATCACTGGTCCTGGCTGAGGTCTGTGATGCCATGACACCTCAAAGGACAAGATAATGCCACAACTGAGGACACCTGGCTCCAACCCCAATTAACCAGGTAGAGACTATAGCTGCAGGCATCTCACTCCTGCTGTCTCAGTCCTGCCATGAATGTCAAATTGGAGATAAGATGGTTCTCCTAATTAGCAAAATTTACTCCTTGGAAAAGTCTTTAAACTGATTCCCAAGGTCCTGCTCAGTTCCCACATTTTTCTCAGTAGCCCTTCCCTTTGTTTGAAAACCAAATAAATACAGGCCACCCAGAAAAGTTCTTTGTTTCAGCTTCTAGAATTCCAAATTCTGTTAGAGGGTTTTGATTCTCCTGGAGCCCTAAAATTATACCACTTGTCTCTTATATTTAAGCCTTCACTGACTACTCATTTGGGAGGTTGGGGGCCTAATCAGTCCACAATAATCAGTCACTATTGTGAACAAGCTGAAGCCTAGGTTAAGGCCAACAAAGTAAAGTAATGGGGAAGAGAAACTTGCTAGAGATTCTCCCAGAATGGAGAGTGTGTGATGTCCCTAGAAGTTAGAAATAGATTCAGTCTTTGCTCCCAGTGACTCAGGGAAGCTAACTGACCATCATCCTGTGGCCTTCCTCAGACCACACCAGACCCTGATCTAACTGGATCTTCCCCTTTCTAGTGATACCAGAATGCTAAGGTTATGTCCCATAGTGACAAAGAATGAAGCCACAGATAGAGAAGGTAGGATGTAAGCAAATTTATTTAACAGATATAAAGGCAAGAAGATATAGATCCCACTAGTTGTAAATGGGTCCTGAGCAGGATACCCATGAAGGCTCTTTGTGTATTGGGGGCGGGTTTAGGGGTTTAGAAGAGAGCTCAGGTCATTGCGTGAGAGATACAATCTCTATTCAATTTATGCATTGTCTAGGACTCTGGCAGGGCCCTTGCACCCTTGAGTTAATGGGCTACCTGATCAGGCTATGGGGAGGTCTCTGCCAGGTACAGCTACATGACACTTGGTATATGTTTTGGCAAGATCTCTGGAGGGTGATGATTCAGCAGACTTTAGATTTTTAGATTTTCCTACTCCAGTTTTAGACAGCTGTCCTTACTACCTAACAGAATTATAACTTCTATCTCATCAGGCCTTCCTTGGAGTCCTTACCCTTCAAGCTGTTGTTATACACAGCCCATTTGTTCCTTTATATTGAGGAAGGAGATTAGGGCATGGAAGGCTAGGTAAAAACAGAATGTAACCTAAATTGGAAGAGAGATTGATCAATAGGATATGACCTATCAATCACAGCCAGGACGTGTGGGCAGAAGAACTTCCAAAGGACTGTATCTGGAGAGTATAAAAGCCAGAAGTCACTGACTTCTCCACCTCTGTAATCTTTCTGTTTTGCTGTCTTCCTGTTTTGGCAGTGGACCATTCTGCTTGTGGGATATGGCTCTTCTTGTTCTTTTCTTTTCTTCCTTTACTTTAAATAAAAGTTGCACTTAACTGTTCATTGGTTGTCCTGGGCCAATTTTTTGAGTGGGAGAGAAAAAGCCTGAAACTACCAGATACCACACCATCTGGCAACAATAAATGTCTTTGCTTCTTTTACAGAGGTGGAGTGAAGACTAAGAACCACAAGTAAGGGTAAAGGAGATGCAGGAGATGATGCTAAGTCATGGAGGTCAATGAAATTCTGGCTAAGTATTTCCAGAAACCTTGCAGAGAGGCTGCCTAGAACTTCTTGTGTGCACCTTCCAGGTCTTGAGGCTTCAGTCAGCTGGCAATGGATCCTCTATTTCCAGGGGCCAAGGATGGGAGAATTTTGGAGCATGCAGCTATCTGTGACCACCTATCAGCATCCCACTGGAGTCCTGGAGTGCAGAATCCTCAGCTTCCACTCAAATTAACATTTGACTTTTGAGGTTTGAGCATCTCCATTGGTCATTGGTTTCAGATATTAGTCCTGTGTCAGAGGAATAGCTGGCAAATTTTCTCTTCATTTTGTATGTTGTCTCTTTACTCTGTTGGTTTTTTTTTTTTTTTGCTGTGCAGAAGCTTTTTAATTTGATATAATCTAATTTGTTGATTCTTGGTGGTATCACTTGTTCAATTGGTGTTATGTTCAGAAAGCTCTTGCCTATGACTATGATTTCAAGTGTTTTACCTATACTATCTTCCTGCAAATTAAGTGTTTCTGTTTTAACATTTAGATTTTTTAAAGAGAAAAAAAACCCTTCAAAATAAGATAATAAGAGGGTAACAATAGTTAATATATTGCATGTTGTTATCTTTGAATTAGTTACTCAGAGAACAAGATATTGGCATTTAATTGTCTAAACACTGTTAGTACAAACCTTTCTTTTCTTTAAGAGAAATTAGTAGTATAACTATCTTCATTTTTTGTTTTTGTTTTTGCTTTTCCCTTCCTTCTTTTCTCTATTACTCCATAACCAGAAACTGGTTTCTCTTTCCTTTTGAGGCTTCTTCCCATTTTACAATATCTGTCATACATTTCAGATCTTAACTACTTTTTCAGCTTCTCATAGTAGGGAGACAACATGATTTATTTCACTCATTAATATGGATTCTAGTTGCATCCATTTACCTATAAAAGTTTATCCTTATTTTTGGCTAAGTAGTATGAAAAGACCACGTATTTTAATGCATTCCTCAAATGGTAGGCATTTAAATTGTTTCCAACATCATATTGTGCTGCTCTAAACATGGATACACGTGTATCACTGTAGTATGTTTTATATTCTTCTGGGAAGATATCCAGAAGGGGTCTAGCTACATTAAATGTGATCTCCAGTCTTAGTTTTTTGAGGAATGCCCACACAGATTTCCACAGTGGTTGCACCAGTTATATACTCCCACCAGGAGAAGTGTTTCCTTTTCCCCACAGCCCCTCCAGCATTTGCCATTGGTTGATATCTGGACAGTGGCCATTCTTTTCAGAGTGAGATGGAGTCTCAGTGTTTTAATTTGCATCTCTCAAATGACCAGTGATGTTGAACATTTTTTTTCCTGTATTTATCTGCTGTTTGTATTTCTTCATCTGAGGAGTGTGTATTCATCTCAAATGCCCATTTATGGATTGTTCTTTAAATTTGGGAGGGTTGATTTTTAGAGTTCTCTATGTATTCTCAATAGTAATCCTTTAAGGAATAACGGACAAAAGTTATTTTTCCCCACATTGTGCATTGTCTCTTCACTCTGTGGTTTCTCTTTCTGTGCAAAACTTTTCAACCCAATGAGCTCACTGTTGTTCATTCTTGGTGATAGTTCCTGCGTGATCAGTGTTTTATTCATAAAGTCTTTGCCTACGCGAATGTAGTCAAGAGTTTTACCTATTGTACCTTAGAGCAGATTATTTTTTTATTTTAAAGATAGTAAAATCCAACAAAACATAACAGAATGAAGTCAATCAAAACACAGCAGTAGAACTGGTACAGAACTTCCAAGAAAGATACTATGAAAACAATAGCTACTATAGTATATCTTATTTTCAGAATACTTGACCATTCCAACAGGTATAGTAAAATCAAACCAAACCAAACCAAACAAACAAACAAAAAAACCACAATAAAACCAACAAAAAGAGAGTATAAAATAAGGCCAAAAAATTAATCAGAATAAAGCAAAACAATGAGAACAATATTGGGCCTCGAAGACAAGACAGAAGAGAATCCCCCATTTTTGCTACATTGTGTACTGTCATCTTCCAAAGAGATGCTCAGGCTGCCAGCCCCAGGCCTGCAAAATGAACAAAACAATACCAGCATTTAGTTGTTTTATGCACCTTAGTTGCTATCAATGTAGCCAGACCTCAAAACTAGCAGATTGCTTTACGGGGGAAGGGAGGTGATGGGGCAGAGCTTTGTCCTTGATTCTTAGCCCACACGATGGTAGGCATACAGGGATGGGGGAGTGCATGTTTCTTTTCCTGGGGGCCACGTTGGTTGCACAGGCCCCCGGAAGGCAGATTTAGTTGTCTTCTGGTTGGAGGCTCTCAGGCCTGGCGGGACAAGCTCTCAAGAACCCCATCTCTTTTTCTTCCTGGGATCCATGCCAGTCACGCAGGCCCCTGGAAGGCAGACTTAGTTGTATTCTGGTTGGAGGCTCTCAGGCCTGCTGGGGCAGGCTCCTTAGAGTAGATTTAATGTTTATTTTTCAATATTTAGCTCTTTGATTCATTTAAAATTTGGTATAGTTTGAGGAGAAAGATATGGGTCCAATTTTAACCTTCACCATGTGCAGAGCAAGTTTTTCCAGCACTATTTATTAAAGATGGTATCTTTCATCAAGTGAATGTGCTTGGCACCATTGTCAAATATGTCTGTCTGGAGTTGTTTCTGTATCTTCTATTCTATTCCATTGATATTTGAGTCTTTTTCTTTTTTCTTTTTTTGCCAGTAACATGCTGTATTTATCACAGTAGCTTTATACTATAATTTATGGTCTGAGATTGTGATGTCCTCTGTCTTGCCTTTGTTGCCAAGAATTTTGTTTGCTATTCTAGGTTTCTTCTGGTGCCAGATGAGTTTTAGAATTGTTTTTTCTAATTCTGTGAAATATGCTACTAGAATTTTGTTTGGGTTGTGTTAAATCTGTATAAAAGCTTTGAAATATGGCCATTTTCACTATATTGGCTCTTCCTACACAAGAGCAAGGGACATCTTTTCAATTTCTGACATCCTCTTCAATCTCCCTTTTCAGAGTACTGTAGTTTTCAACATAGAGGTCTTTTACATTTTTTGTTAGATTGATTTCTAGGTATTTCAGTTTTTTGAATGCTATTCTGCATGCTGTTGTTTCCCTAATTCTTCTCTCAGTGAGTTTGTAATTGATATACAGAAGGCTGTTCTTTTTTGAGTGTTGACTTTTTATCCAGCTACATTACTGAATTTGCTCATTAAATCTAGCTGTTTTTCATTGGCATTTTTGGGTTCTTCTATGTGGAGTATTATATTATCTGCAAATAATGATAATTAAACTTTTTCCTTTTCTATCATTATTCTTTTCATTTCTTTCTCTTGTCTAATTGTGGTGGTTAAAGCTTCTAGCACTATGTTGAATAAGAGTGGTGACAGTGGACATTCTTGTTCCTGATTTTTTTATCTTAAGGAGAATAAGACAAACAAAACAAAACAAATCAAACCAAACCAAACCAAAACAAAGCAAATTAGAACAGAACAATGCAAGCAACACAGGACTTCAAAACAACAGAAAATCAACAGTGGCTACCATAATGTTTCTTGTTTTCTTTGAAATAGTTC
The DNA here is from genome assembly GCA_004363535.1 of Dasyprocta punctata. Classification (NCBI taxonomy): domain Eukaryota; kingdom Metazoa; phylum Chordata; class Mammalia; order Rodentia; family Dasyproctidae; genus Dasyprocta; species Dasyprocta punctata. The sequence goes on from RJWM01008907.1 coordinate 46,031, forward strand.
TCCATAACTTTGCATACAATAAAATCAAACAGGAAAAAATAGTATAAAACCAATCAAAACAAAAGAATGAAAACATCACAGGACTTCAAAACAAGATAATAGGAAATCAACAATGGCAAACATAATGTTTCTTATTTTCCTCAAAGTAGCTATCTATACCATCACACATAATGAAATCAATTAATAGAAAACAGGCTAAAAAGGCCCCAGCACTATACGGCAGGGGTGCGCTCTGCCTAGCCCAGTGCTCCACAGGCTCTGAATTCCTCACAGCTAGATGCAAGGTCTCAGTGGTGTCACACTGTGGGGTGTGCTCCATCTAGCCACCTGGGTTCTGGAGATTCTGAATTCCACCCACCCAGGTGGAAGGTCCAAGCACCACACTCCAGGAGTCCTCTCTGGCTGCACAGAGGATTCAAGCTCTGCCCAGCCCAGTGTCCCAGTGCAATCCATCAGGGAAATGCCCAGCCAGCCTCACAGGACACAGAGGTACTGAGCCCAGCCCAGCCCAGAGACCCAGAGCAGCTCATCAAGGAGCAGCCAGCATAGCTGCAGAGCCTTGGAGAATTTGAGCTCTGCCCATCAGAGCACAAGGCCTCAGATCTATAGTTCAGGGGTGTGGCCACATGGCAGGTCCTTGCGGTTGTGAACTCTACCCAGCCAGGAGCAAGGCCCCAGCACCATAAGCCAGGGGTGTGCTCTGGTTGGTCCTATGCTCCAGAGGCTCTGAACTCCTCACAGCCAGATGCAAAGTTCCAGTGGTGCCACACTCCAGAGTGCACTCCACCTAGCCAGTTGGGTCCCAGAGATTCTGAACTTCACCCAGCCAGACACAAGGCCCCAGTGCCTCACCCTGGGGGTGAGCCTTGACTAGCCTCCTAGGGTACAGAGGTTCTGAACTCTACACAGCCAGGTTGTAGGCCATGGTGACAAGCTCCAGGGGTGTGCCCCTGCTAGGTGTAGGGAGGATACAATTTTTGTCCAGCTCAGTGTCCCAGAGCAACCCAACAAAGTACATCAGGGGAACACATGGCTAGCCTTTCAGGCCACAGAGCACAAGGATCTGGTGTCATAGTTTGGGGTGTGCCTTGGCTAACCACGGAGCTATTGGAGGATTGAAGCTCTACCCAGTGCAACACTCCAGTGCAATCCACCAGGAGGCTGCCTGGTCAGCCAAACAAGTCCCGAAGGAAAATGATGAAACAAAAGAGTAAGATACAGTCTCAATCATCCAGCCCACCATAAATAAACCCAAGAGACACTGAAATGGAGCACACTGGGAATCAAACAACTGAACTTCCTGAAATGATGGCAACTGAAGTAAAGAAACAACTCTATGAAGCTATGGAGAAAATCAGATCAGAAATAATCTCTCAGCTAAAAATTGAAATGACAAACATTATGAAAAAAAAGATCAAGATAAAAAATAGAAGAACATAAGAAAATGATTTAAACTTTGAATGAGCAATACAAGATACAATTAGAATACGTGAAACAGATTCAAAGGGAAATTCAGGAAATTAAAAATTCCATTGAAAGTTGGAAAAGCCTCTTGAATGAAGCTGAAGATAGAGTCTCAGACCTTGAAGACATTGTGGAAGCTTATGATCATGAAAGAAAAGATCTCATAAAAATTACTAGGAACCAGGAAACAACAATTCAACAGCTGCAAGATGATGCTAAGAGAAACAATATAAGATTGATAGGTGTCAATGAAAAAGCAGGGGTCAAATCAAATGACTTGAAAAGACTATTTGCAGAAATAATAGCAGAAAAATTTCCAAACATGAGGAGACAATCTGATATACATGTAAGTGAGCCATACAGAACTCCAACTAAACGTAACCAAAATAAATCTTCACCCAGACATATAATAATTAGGATATCAGAAATTCAGCAGAAGAACAGAATACTAAAAGCTGTCAGAGAAAAGAAGCAGATCACCTGCAGAGGAAAGCCTATCAAAATTACAGCAGACTTCTCAACACAATCCTTCAAGTCAAGAAGAGCTTGGAGTGAAGTATTTCAAATCCTGAAAGAAAACAACTTTCAACCAAGATTGATGTACCCTGCAAAACTATCTTTAAAAATTGATGGAAAAATAAGATACTGCCATGACAAAGAACAACTGAAGAAATTTATGGCCACCAAACTAACACTACAAAGAATACTAAAGACACTCTAGAAAGAGACAAAGATAACTACAATCTTAAGAACAACAGCAAAAGGAAACCACTAAGCAGGGCAAACAAACAGAAAATGTAGAAAACTAACAAAAGAAAAATAACATGACAGGGATAAGTCAGTCCATGTTAGTTTTATCAATCAATGTAAATGGTCTCAACTCACCAATACAAAGAAGCAGACTGGCAGAGTGGGTTAAGAAACAAAATCCAACAATATACTGTGAACAAGAAACACATTTAACTCGAAAGCAAACTCACAGACTAAAAATCAAAGGCTGGAAAACAATACTGCATGCAACAGGAAACCCCAAAAAAGCAGGGATAGCTATTTTGCTTGCAGACAATGTGAGCTTCAAACCAAGAGTGATCAGAAGTGATAAAGAAGGTCAGTACATACTTGGTATGGGGAAACTTGAAATGGAAATGATTATGATCATAAATATATATGCACCAAATATGGGAGCACCCAACTATGTAAGACAAATCTTAATAGACATGAAAAGCCAAATAAACAATAATATACCTATAACAGGGGGCCTTAACATCCCACTGTCACAGAGAGACAGATCAACCAAATAAAAAATCAGCAAAGAAATAACAGAACTGAATCAAACTTGTGAACAAATGGACCTGGTAGATGTGTACCTAGCGTTCCACCCAACAACATCAGAATACACATTCTTCTCAGCTGTACATGGGTCATTCTCTAAAATAGATCATATACTAGCTCACAGAGAATGCTTAAGTAAATGCAAAGGAATTGAAATAACTTCATGCATATTATCTGACAATAGCACAATAAAATTAGAAATTAATGACAAAAATATCCACAAGAATGCCATAAACAGGTGGAAATTAAATAACTCTCTCCAAAACAACCAGTGGGTCACAGAAGAAATTAAAGAAGAAACTGAACAATATCTACAATCGAATGAAAATGCAAATATAATTTACAGGAATCTGTGGGATACAATGAAAGCAGTCCTCAGAGGGAAATTTATTGCACTAAACTCCCACATCAGAAAAATGGAAAGAACACACATAAACTACCTAATATTGCATCTCAAACTTCTAGAAAAAGAAGAGCAAGTCAAGTCCAAAGCCCAAAGAAGGGAGGAAATTATTAAGATTAGAGCAGAAATGAATGCAATTGAAACTAAGAAAACAATACAAAGAATTAATGAATCAAAGAGTTGGTTTCTTGAAAGAAAAAATCAAATTGGTAAACCCCTAGCCAACCTTATCAAAAAGGGGAAAGAAAAAACTCCAATCCATGCAATAAAGGATGAAAAGGGTGAAATCACTATAGACCCTGTGGAAAAACAGAACATCATCAATACTTACTTTGCAAACCTTTACTCCCACAGCTTCAAAAACACAGAAGGAATGGACAGATTCCTAGAAACCTATGGATTACCAAAGCTGAATCAAGAAAATGTAAAACTGCTAAATAACCCAGTTTCAGCTAATGAAATTGAAAAAGTAATTAGAACCTTACCATCGAAGAAAAGCCCATGTCCTGATGGATTCACTGCTGAATTCTACAAGAAATTTAGGGAAGACTTAATACCAACACTCCTCAAACTCTTCAAAGAAATTGAAAGGGAAGCAAGTCTCCCTAACTCACTCCTGGAAGCAAGTATTACCCAATACCAAAACCAGAGAAAGACCAAAACAAAAAGTGGAATTACAGGCTAATCTCCCTAATGAACATAGATGCAAAATTCCTCAAAAAAATACTGGCAAATAGAATACAGTAAGTCTTCATGAAGATTATCCACCATGATCAAGTGGAATTCATCCTGGGAATGCAGGGATGGTTCAACATATGCAAATCAATAAATGTAATAATACACCATATCAACAGAGCCAAGGACAAGACTCACATGATAATCTCAACAGATGCAGAAAAAGCTTTAGAAAAAAGTCCAACAGTCATTCATTGCAAAAACCCTACAGAAAATCAGAATCGATGGTCTCTACATCAACCTGATAAAAGCCATATATCATAAACCCCCAGCCAACATCTTATTAAATGGAGAAAAACTGAAAACTTTCAACCTAAAATCAGGAGCAAGACAAGGATGCCCATTATCACTACTCCCATTCAATGTAATTCTGGAAACATTAGCCAGAGCAATTGGACAATAGGGAGAAATAAAAGGAATAAGAATAGAGAAGGAAGGAGTTAAATTATCAGGATTTGCAAACGATACGATACTCTACGTAGAAGACTCCCAAAAATCTGTTGAAAGACTTCTAGATGTAATAACCAAATTCAGTAATGTTGCTGGATACAAAGTCAACACTCAAAAATCAATAGTATTCTTGTACACAACCAACAAATCCACTGAGAGAGAAATAAGGAAAACCACACCCTTCACTATAACATCCAAAAAATTGAAATTCTTTGGAATCAATCTAACAAAGGAAGTAAAAGTTCTCTACAGTGAAAATCACATTACTCTGAAAAAAGAAATCAAGAGGATTTCAGAAAACAGAAAGATTTTCCCTGTTCACAGATAGAAAAAACAAACATTGTGAAAATGGTCATTCTCCCAAAATTGTTTTACAGATTTAATACAATCCCAATTGAAATATCACTTGCATAGCTCACAGACCTAGAGAAACCATCCCTAAAATTCATCTGGAACCAGAAGAGACCTAGAATAACAAAGGCAATTCTGGGCAACAATGGTAAGGTAGCAGGCATCACAATCCCCAACTTGAAACTATATTACAAAGGTACTGTGATAAAATCAGCATGGTACTGGAATAAAAACAGACTTAAAGATCAATGGAATAGATTAGAAGATTCAGCCACAACTACAAACACACTCAGTCATCTCATCTTTGACAAAGGGGCCAAACATGTTCACTGGAAGAAAGATAGCTTCTTTAATAAGTGGTGCTGGAAAAACTGGCTTTCCATATGCCATAAACTAAAACTAAATCCATGTCTATCACCATGCACTAAACTAAAGTCAAAACAGATCGAAGATCTGAATATTAAAACAGAGACACTAAATTTCCTGGAAGACAAAGTAGGTAAAAAAAACTTGACCAAATAGGAGTAGGCAGAGAGTTCATGTACAAAAATCAAACTGCATGGGAAATACTTCCCAGAATCAACAACTGGAATCTTGTCTTATTAAAAAGTTTTTGCATGTCAAAGGAAATCTCCAATAGAGTGAAAAGAAAACCCATTAAGTGGGAAAATATCTTAGCCAATTGTCCCTCAGACAAAGGACTTCTATGTAAAACGTATAAAGAATTTTAAAAAAATCAGACCCTTAAAATTCAAGGACCCTTTCTTTCCAAAAACGGGTATCTGAGATGAATACACAATTCTCAGAGGAAGAAATACAAATGGCAAATAAATAAATGAAAAAATGTTCAACATCAATGGTCCTTCCGGAAACACAAATTAAAACAACACTGAGATTCCATCTCATTCCAGAAAGAATGGCTAAGATTAAAAAATCAACCAATAACAAATGCTGGAGGGGCTGTGGGGAAAAAGAACTCTTCTCCACTGCTGGTGGGTGTATAGGTTGGTGCAATTACTGTGGAAATCAGTGTGGAGATTCCTCAAGAAGCTAGGATTAGAGATCCCATTCAACCCAACTACACTTCTTCTGGGCATTTTCCCAGAAGAATTGAAAACATCATACCACAGTGATGTATATGCACCTATGTTTATAGCAACACAACCTGTAATAGCCAAATCTTGGAAACACCGCAAGTGCCCATCAATCACAGAATGGATAAAAAGATGTGGTACTTTTATACAATGGAGTACTACTCAGTTATCAAGAAAGATTGCATCGAGACTTTTATAAGTAAATGGATATGAATTGAGACCATACTCATAAATGAAATAAATCAAACTCACATGTGTAAATATTATATTGTCTCCCTAGTGTAAGAAACTGAAAAAGCATGTAGAATCCAAAATCTACAATAAGTACTGTATAAGGGTAAGAAACTGCTCAAAGAGGAAAAGCAATTGGGATAGGGAAAAGGAGGATAGGAGGAAGGGAAAAGGAAAAAGACGAATTTGTTTATATGTGTACATAAGATAGCTAAAATGACTATACTACTAAATGTATTAGTTATTGAAAAACAACAGTTAATACTCATATGATTAGATAAATTTTACATGTCTATATCTGTTAATCTAAACAACTTCTTTGAAGGTAACAATATATAATATTACAACCTTTGTCAAATTCCTATCATCTTGTTTTGTAAACCTATAATATTATTGTTTTAGATTTGCTGTTGTTTGTTTGTCTCTTTTGCTCTTTGGGTTTTTTTTGTGTGTGTGTGTGTCTTTTTTCTCTTAAATTAAAAAAAAAAAACAAATTTGCGGACTTGTCTTTCTACTCTTTATCTTCCTACTCTTTAACTTATCTATTGGAGGAAAGTCAACCTGTTAAAATCCTCCATCTTAAATTGGTCCCAAGTTCATAAAAGATGTCCTAAATGTGATGTTTTGGGGACAGATATTGAGTTACTTGTAATTATTTAAGATGAACTACATGTCTTCAAGATCTCCCTATATACTTTTGAAAAGAAGTATGGAGAGGGGAAACAAATAAAAAAGAGAAAAGACAGAATCTCATGACATGTTTTTCTAAGTGGAACCCTATCTTGTTTCCCAGGATGGGAATTGCCCAAGTGGCAGTTCTGCCCTGTTTCCTGTCATCATTAGTCTAGCCATTCCTGCTAGTCATGCAGAAATATGTTACTGTCATGACAGGTGAATGTCCTTCTTCCTGGCACAGAGCTACTCAGACTTTCATCAACGTATCAGAAAGGTTTGAAATAAGAAGTCATGAACAACAGCTGAGATTTACTAAGAAAAATTACCTCAAAGTCTTTAAACCTAGGGACCTGTAACATGCAAAAATGTTCACAGAGGTTTTAAAGAGTCTGGAGATGCCACTTAGAAACTATAATTTGCATTCCATTTTAGATGTAAAGATAAAGTTGAAGCTAAATTGTCATGAGAATTCCAGAACCAAATGAAGTAGAGAGCTGGTAAGAAAAAATGACCATGTAAGGGCCTAGAAAAATACTACATCAGGGCTGGACATGTGGGTCTAGGACCCAAATGGTCACAGCAGATTCGCTGCTGCACACAGATGCAAAGGGCTGAATGGAGTTCTTTCTGTGGGCAAATCCCCGATGACATGGATCTTTAAGGTGCATCCAGGGGAAGGGAATGTTTTTTTCCTTCCCTTTCACCACACTACTTAGACCTGATGTCTGAAAAGGAGGAGAGATAAATGGCTAGGTTCCACCTAGCTATACCAAACCACTTCTCTTTCCATATACCAGTCATCCTTCTCTTTTACCATTCATGCCAATATATCAGCATGGAAACACAGAGTACGCCTACTTCCCCTTCCTTCTCCTGTGTCGTGCTGGCCAGAGGAGAGTGGGAAACTAAAGGGAATTTGGACTTTTGTTGATTCAGTAGCTTGGGTATAACTTTACTTTCTACCTATTCTTGAGCAGTACCTGCAAATTGGTGGGACACAGCAGGAGGTCAGCTCTCTTTTCTACTCAGATGGAGGTAGAATAACTGTTCCCAGAGCCAAGAGAAACTCCTTGAGTTTTTTTTTAACTCCCTGAGTTTTTCAACTCCCACCAATCCCTTTCTATTCTGCTCCCTGCCTCTCCCTGCTAACTAACACCCTGCTAACTAACATCAGAAGGAAGGTTAAAGAATGGAGCTCCTTGAAAGATAAAAGTGACAGTTTGGGAGACTGGAAAGTACAAGAAGGTGAATGGGGTTCTTGGGAAGAGAGGAGGAAGAGAAAAAAGAAAACCAGTAGGCTCCTTTTCAATTTAAATCCATATAGTCTTCTAGGTCCTGAGGATATCACCTGAATGACCTCTTGGAATCTACATATTTTAGGAGATATTTCCAGCCACCCAGAAGGGGGAGCTGTGGCATCAGGTAGGCTGACCTTGCATCCTTTAGTTTTTAAAGTGAGAGAGATGAGAGGGAGGGGAAGAGAAAAAGAGAGAGACAGAGAGAGAGAGAGAGACAGAGAGACAGAGACAGAGAGATGGAGAGAGACAGAGACAGAGACAGACAGAAGGACACACCCATACACACTCACAGAATTAAAAAAGCAGTTTTGAGGATATCCTTTCATCTAAAGTGTTTAGGAATCAAAGATGTGTGTGAATTTAAGGAGTTAGTTGCTCAGGTGTCACCCTAAAGGCCAGTTCTTTTCACTATGTCACCAGCCTAGATTTCCCAAGCTGTTTGACAGAGAAACGTTTCTTAAGACACTAGATAGGTCTATCCTTATATGTGTCTCCCTGGTGAGCAAATTTTAGTTTTCTCTGACCCAGATAAAACAAACATTGACCAAAAGGAGTACCTAGTTAGACCACTTCATGTCATAGTGTATTCCTCTTGAAATCTCTTTCCAATTTTGGTTAGAAGGAGTCAGTGCCTTTTATCTTTGTATGTAAGCACTCATTTTCCTAGGAAATTGTGAGCTTCCAATTGCTGATACAGAAAATACCTAAGGCTGAAAATGTTTACAGTAAGGAGGAGAGAAAGAAAGTGAAAATGAAAAGAAGTAAGCTTCTTTTCAGAGAGCAAGGAGTTGGGGAAAATGGGAGAGAATAAATGAAAAATCTTCAGCTGACCTTAATGAAGTCATGGTCCAGGTTACTTCTTTCTTTTACCTTCTGCTGGATCACAAAGAGAAAATGTTATCAGAGAAGGTCTGAGAAGATTCCCACAGAAATAAGGAACTTAGAAATAAGAAACTTCCACCCACCTTTCCCATAGACTTAATCACAAGTTCAGACTCCTGCCACAGGGTTTTTGGGATGTTTATCATTGAGAGGTATAATGGGATTATTAGGCTGAAATTTAAGAGTACATGCCCAGATAGTGTACCAACCATCAAAATAGAAATGCCAAATGATCTGGAGCTGAGTATTTTCATGGGGTCTTGGTGGTATCTTTAAGATGGATGATATAGGATGTATGTTCCTACTGTCAGGTTACCCATCTGGCAGACTATTAGAATGCAAAGCATTTTCATGTGTTTGAAGTTGAGCTGTGTTACCTATTAATACTGCTGCTTCCTTGAAGAAAGAAGTCTGTGGGAAGAAGCACATGTGAAAAGCACTGTTGCTGGGATGTGGATAGTTCTCAGCTTTTGGGTATTAGTATTATTCCTACTAAAAACCTTGTTCAGTCCTCTGGTGAGCATATAGGTAGTTTTCTATTGGACATATAATTCTAGAAATAGAATTGTTGGCCTAAAATAGTCATAGTTTTAGTTTTAATAGATAGTACACTTTGTGTCAGTTTACAAACTCATCAACATGAATACCTAAAATTATCTGCCATTTAATTCTAACTTTTCTGTAAGTGTGTAATTTTATTTTCTTTTGTTTTGTTTTTGTCTTTTTTGAGACAGGGTCTCAATATGTAGTTCAGGCTGGCCTTGGGCTCACTTTGAGCCTAGGCTGGTCTCGAACTTGCAATGATTCTCGTGCCTCAGCCTCCTGAGTGCAGGATTACAGGAGTGTGCCACCATGCTCAGACTGAGTGTATGATTTTAATCCCACTTCTGATACCAACTACGTGCAATTGGCTCAGACATGAGGTACTACAGTCTGAATACACTCCTGTCAAATTCATATGTTGAAACCTAGTTCCTAATGTGACAGTATTTAGAAGAAAGACCTTTAGGAATGAGAGTAGTGATCATAAAAAAGAGCCCATAGATAGCTGCTTTGCCCTTTCTATAATGAGAAAGCAGATTTAACATGTGGCATCTATGAAACAGAGCAGGCTCTCACACTGAATGTGCCAGTACTTTGATCCTGAAATTCCAGTTTCCAGAACTAAGAAAAATAATTTTGTCTATAAGCTGTCCACTTTCTGGTATTTGTTTTTGTCATATATTGACTTTTTTTAATTGCATTCCAACCTGAAATGAGAATTGAAGCTATTAACAGTCAGAATTAAGAGCAAGTGAAATGTTGCTCCAGATATAATTTATGTAGGTCATCTATTGTTTATTCCCTCATCTGGTTCCTTTTCTGTGGAGATGACTCTAGTACCAACCCCCCATCCACTCTTCAAAATTCCTAGGGATTGTTACTGACAGGTCAGGGGAGTACCCAACTCAGGTTAGATCAGAGTACAATGTCTTGTATGTATAAACTTAAACTTGGGAACTTTAGGTAGCCATGTTGTTTTTTCGCCAAATGGAATGAAAACTCAGAACTTAGTCAATACTGTAGAACTCAGTAAAGGGGCAACTCAGTAAAGAAGGACGTACACTATAACCTCTTGTCTTAAAGTCACAGCATATAGAACAAGAAATTGATGAATGAAGAGACACAGAAAGTCAAAGAGGGGAAAGAGAGATGTAGAGTGAGACAGAAAGGTTAAGTATGAATGTGTGCAAACCCCAACAGAAATCTAGCCCTTGGATTCATTGCTTTCTTAAAATCGTTTGTTTGCAACCTTATCTCTGATTTTGTGAAGTTGCCCTTTACTTTAGGATAAATTAGGATTACTGAGTTCTGTTGCTTGAAATGAGTACTAATCAATAATTCAGAACCCTAAGGATTTATTGAAAATCACTGTGATTATCATGGTTTAGTGGTGATTATGAGAGGAGTATTTACTCAGTAGACAAAGGTTAACCATGGGACTTCTTAGAAAATAAATTGTGTTAGCTTTTCGTCATTGAAATATAAAACCTGACACCCACAAATTGAGGGAGAAGAGGTTGATTTTGGCTCATAGTTTCAGGGAATTCAGTCAACGTTTGCTGGTCCGAAGATGGAAAATAACAGAAGGGCATGGTGGTGCAAAGATGCTTAGGTCATGAATGTTGGGAAGCAGACCAGGGGAACAGTACCAGAGAGGAAGGGACAAGCGACAAGATACAGGTCTCAAGGTCCCATTTCCATGGCCTACCCAGACACACTCAGAGGTGTGCTCCATTTATCCTTTGGACAACTTCTCAGCCTATCAGGTGGACATAATCAAGCTTTACTGTCACAATGGTTCTCATTAAACCAAATGTGTACATCACTGTACTATAAAGTATCCAAATATGTGGTTTCTTTTTCTGCCTACAACTGGTTCTTAATTTGTTCTAGGAAAAGTTCATGGGGCTAACTTGGAGACAGTTTATTTGATTGGTAGAGGAGGAGTTTCCCAACTCTTTTAATACTATACAAACCAGTGTCTTCCCAGTTGTGTTCTATATTGCATGAAATTAGTAATTAGACCATGAAGAAAAAGATGAAGGAGGTTTTGTAGTCAGGCCATGTTTGGGCAATGTAAACCACTTTTAGTAACTTTCAGAGTCTTTCCCATGGTAAGTTGCATTGTGAATTTTTAAAAAGGAGAGAGCAAAGGAAACATTTACTAAGCATGTTACTGGAGCAGTGTTTCCCAGATCACATTGGGGACAGAATAACTGAGCACAGAATAACTGCTTGAACATCCATTATTCCTGGATGTAGCACCAATAGCATTAGGGAAAGAAAATAATCAGACAGCGATTCTCCATTACTCTTAACATTTCTTAGTGACAAGCGGCTATTTCAAGGAAGCATTATCTGAAGGAAAGTTTAGCTCATCATGTGTTTAAATGTGGGGATCTGCCAAGGACCAGCTTGATGCAGTGCAGAGCAGGCAGTAATAGATATTAATAAATTGGAATAAAGTAAATTGCAAGTCTTTCCTCGGCCTACATGACTTGTGGTGAGACCTGTGGCTGGCTTGCACACGAAGTAAATCTTTACTTTGATTAACTTCTGGCTGAAATTTAGCATTTCCTTCATTTATCTGTGTAGTGACAGAGCAAAATACTTAGAGCCCAACCTTTGAGCCACATATCCCAGTACTTAGAGCAAAACTTTGTTAGCAGTGGAAACCATAAATGTATTCATAATATATCATAGTTGTTGCAGGCTTCTCTAGATAACTTTATGCTCCTTGCTCCCTTGAAATTATGATAATCATGTGAAATTATAGATATTCATTAATAAAGAAACCCATATTTACCAAAATGTTTTTAATAATGACTGTGCATTGAGCATTGTGCCCAGTCCATGATGAGGCTGAATGACAATTAACTGATGTTGCCACCACAAACACATCATCCCTGAACTAAACTCTCATGTTGTTGTTGTACATCATACCTCCACTTCTACTTCAGAGTAGAAGGTAAATTAGGTACTTACTAAGTACTGGTCAAATGATATAGAGTTATTGTACTTGTCATTTCTTTTGGGTATAATTATGTACTAGAAAATCTCAAGACTTTGTAAGTATAACCAATTTATTTATAAAATCATACATACATTTTCTTATGAAATATTTACATGCCAAGTACTATAGCTGGGTAGTTTGGCCTGTCTGTTAAGATGCTTATGTGTTGAAGTGGGAATAATGGCTGGTGGTAGCAGTAAATGGGAATAAATTTTTATAAGCATGTGGTTCAACTTTATTACTACCACTTTCATCTCTGGTTATTCCAGAAAATTCAAGAGAAATGATAATCCTGTATTTTTAGTACCTTGCTCTGTGCCTCAGAACATTAGAAACTGCAACAGCAACAGCATGAATAGCAACAGCAGTAACAATAAGAGCAACAACAAACACCAGAACTACCACCACCACCAACAGAGACAAAACTTTAGACTTTTTACAGTGCTCTTTTTTCTTGATCATGCCTGGAGATTGAGATATATTCTCTTTCAAGTCATCTACCAATTTTGTGGCTTTTTATATAACTTTTCCTGCGTTGCTTCAAAGGGAAAATGGACCTGCTTAGGTGAGATTATATTCCTTTTTAATTTTTTAAATCTTGTAGCTATCTTTATTTCAACTCATGAACAAATTAGTTTGATCTCAGAATTATTATATACTTTAAAAATATTTACAGAAAAAATATTTACAGTAGAAAACCCAAACATGAGCTCTTCAAGGACATCTGCTTCTATGCATATGTAATCCATTCATTCCAAATCATGAACAGTGGTATGGAAAGCCCGCTCTTCCTTTGAGAATTATAGAAAAAGCCAAATAATATCTTAGTTTTATTATGATGACTTTTGTCTTGGTAGGCCTCTAAATAGGTTGCTAGTAAACTTTTTTGTGGGATACTGGGAAATAAATCAAAGTCCTCATTTCTTTTCTTTCTTTCTTTCTTTCTTTCTTTCTTTCTTTCTTTCTTTCTTTCTCTCTTTCTTTTTTCTTTTTCTTTTCTTTTTTTTTTGTACCAGGGACCTGAACTCGTGACCTTGCACTTGCTAGGCAGGTACTTATGCCACTGAGTTAAGTCCCCAGCAAGTCCTCATTTCTTATAAACCTGCACACAGCCAGTGTCGTCTTGAATTCCTTACAAAAGTCAGTGTTATGCCTTGTGTCTAGATGTCCCCCCAAAGCCTCATGGTGTCATAGATGGGTTTTTTTAAAGGTGGCTGAATCTACACTGTGTGGTGCTGGGATTAAGAGTGTGTGATTACTAAACTAGTCCACTGATTGGTTTGGCATAGTTCTCCATATTGGTGCTACCTGCCCTGAGGGTAGAGGGTGGGTAGCCTAGATAGAATATAAGAGAGACAGGAAGAAGCTGCTATTGTCACATGTTGTTTGTAACTTTCTTGCTGTTTTGATTCTCACTAATTGCTTCCTTCTGCCCATGAACTGCTCACCTCTGTGATGCTCCTCCGCCATGTCACCCTACCTTGGAGTCAGCCAACTATAGACTCAAACTTGTACAAACTGTAAGTTAAACAGACCTTTCCTCCTTTAACATTGGGTGTGGGATATTTTGTGTCAGCAATGAGAAAAATAACCAAGACAGTCAGTAGGCTTGTAAGCCAATGAATAGTCTATCACTAGGAAAGATGTGTATCTGGGATGACAGGAGAATTTGTACAACCAACCAATTCACAGATTATTCCAATCTTTATTATTAGAATAGTGGAGATTTCTGTTAAAAGGCTGTTTTAGAAATGAAAATTAATGCAGAAAAGAGTCTGTTTCAAAATAAATAAAAAGGGCTAGAATATATATTTGTGCAGAAAGCCCTAGATTCAATCCCTAGGATTGGAAAGGAAAAGATCAAAATAACTACATTATTTTACCAATTCTCCAACTTGAGGAAACCAAATAAAATACTAGGTCAAAGGCCAAAAATCCAGCATGGTTCCTCTTGTCTCCTTCCAAAAAGAGTTATCTGGAATTTTCAGCAAATTTAACATGAGGTAGAGACCAGAGATAGCTAGTACCCAGAAGCCAGACCATATTCTATAAGGTAAAGTAGAGGTCCTAAAAGGTATTATGTTCAAATCCTAGCTTCTACTTCTTCAACCCCACCATGCGTGTGAATTTGACCCTATTTGGAAATAGTCTGCACATATAATGATGTTAAAAGTCTAAAAATGAGATCGTGTTGCATTATAGTGAGCCACAAAATCAATTGGCGTCCTTACAAGTAACAAAGGAAGAAAAGGAACAGGATTTAGAGAAGATCACAGGAAGAAAAGGCAGAAATTGGAGTGATATGGTCATAAACTAAAGAATTCCAGGAACCATAGAAGCTGGAAGAGACCACAATAGCTTCTCTTCCTAAGGTCTCTGGAAGGAGTGTGACCCTGCCAACATCTTGATTTTATAACTATGGCTTCCACAGTTTTGAAATAATGACTTCCTGTTGCTTTAAGCCACCAAATTTGTAGTAATAAATGGGAAATTAGTACAGTATTTCCACTTGAATAAAATATGGAGACAACACTAGTACTCTACCCATTAAAAGGTTTAAATGGCTGATGTACTGTTATGATTTGTAACTGGATGTCCCCCAAAAGCCTCATGCAGTCATGGGAGCAGGCTTCTGGAATTTGTGATTGATTCATGATCCAGTGCCAGGATTATGGGTGTGAGTGCTACACCCACCTTAGGGTAGGTGACTTTCGTACAATATAAGAGACAGAAAGAATTTTCTTTCCATGCTTTTCCCTTTCTGGTGGTGCTGTTTTTGCTGTTTTCTGCCACTATGAAATGTTGCCCTCTGCCATGTGGCACTCTGCCTTGGAGCCAGCCTAGTATGGACTAGAACTTTCACAAACTGTGAGCTAAACCTCCCCTTCTTTAAGGTTGAGAATCAGGTATTTTGTCTCAGCGAGAGAAAATTAATCAAGACATCTACATTCTGAAGCAGCTTCACGAATTTTCCACTCCTTTTCCCTGCTTTTATGGTAGAATCAAAGATTTGATGTTCCTGTTGAATTCAGGGGTGTGTGTTTCTGGGCCAAAGTGCACAAGGGTGACTATCCCCATCAGATTCGATGTTGTATGTAAGCGAGCTTTCCTCTTGCTGGGAAAGCTTGAGGAGCTGGAACTGGTGGGAAGTTTGTGGAATATCAAGACAAGAGGGATGTGAGGAAGAAGTAGTTCAAGCAGGAAAAAAGTCAGTGTACATGTGCCCTTGTGTGCATCCCTACATGTGGGCATGTGTATGTGCATATGTATTCAGGAGAGGTAGCATATTGGCTTTAGTCACTAAGTTTTGCTAAGTTCAGTGTCTGACTCTACCAGGCAATGGGGGATATTCAAGAAATGTGCTGGTTTTCTGTGCCTTAATTTGTTTTTGAAAATCTTACATCATTTGTCATGTCAGGAAACGATCTTGTTTCTAGGAAAGAATCAAATCAAGAACCTACAAAAACCTTTCCTGTTTTCTAGGTATGGGGGTGGTGATTAACAAACCTAATCTGAAAAAACTCAGTATATTTCACTGTGTCCCAGAGCTGTGCAGAAAAAATGCTTGGATTTGAAGACTTTTGACACAAACTTTTTTGGATTTTTGTCTCTCTTTGGAGTGGTGCTTGTGAGTTATCATCACATGATGGTTGACTTTCTCTGGAAAGAAGAAACTTAAGAAAGACCACCTGTTACTCTGGGATTTACCCCACTTCCCATCCCCAAGAGTTTCCTGTTCACAGGAAAAAGGAAATTTTAGTACACAGTAGTACAGGAAATGAGCTTTCCATGGAGGGCATGGTAATAGGTTACCCAATTTTACAGGTTAATGCATGTCTGGGAGTCATTAACAGAAAGAATGGAAATGATTTTTGGAAAGTTTTAAAGTAAGAGAAGTAAGAATGGGAGAATGTGAATTTGGTCCAGGCAAAATGATCAGTGTGTCCAGCCATCACATCTCTGCCACTCCAGGAACCTTGGTGAGCCATGTGAGAGGAAAGAAATCCCATCCATATATTCTCTGCCACCCCTGGAAGCTCAGTGATCTATGGAGGAGGTTAGAAACCTCACTCATTACCTCTCTGCCACCTGAGGAACCTCATTGAGCCATGTGGGAGGGGAGAAACTCCATCCATGGCCTCTCTGCCATCTTGGGCACCTCAGCCTGGAGGAACCCAGGTGCCTGGCCCATTACCCTACTCTGCAGGATGCACAGCCAGTGCAGGAAGTCCTTGACTCAGCAAGTGGCTCATCTAGATGAACCCTGGGAAAATTTACTCAAACAAGGGGAAATAGTTTGTATACAAACCCTTAATTTATGATTGGTTCTGTTATATTACTATAGACTTTGCTCCTATGGTCCAAAGTACAAAATCAATTGTTGCCACAGCTTGTCAATTTCTAAATTGTCCTTGATGCTATCATTATTGCTAACTGTACTGCTGTAGCTAGGAGGTCATATCTGTTGCAATCAGTTGCTCTCCACTGTGTAACAGTATTGGGAAGCTCTGAAGTAATAGCCTCACCACAGCCCTACACCAAAAGACTGGGGAATGAGTCAAACAGAAACCAACATTCCACTCTCAGTTAATTGCAAATGTAGGACCTTGGGACAGACATGGACTAAGAATATCCTACATGCAGAAGACATCCCTGAAGAACAGAATTTTCCTAGAGAGGCCTTAATACTGGTGATATCGCTATGTACCACCAAAACTCACAAGGAAAATCATGGAAAACAAAATAAAATTTTTTGAAATAGAAAATGTGAGAACAAAGGAGCAAAATGTGATCTCAGAACTGTAGCCCATCCCGATCAAGTCCAGGAGACACTGACATAGAAGAAACTGAAAGTTACACACCTGAAATTTCTGAAGTGATAGCAACTGAAGTAAAGAAACAACTCCATGAGGCTGTAGAGGAAATCAGATCAGGAATAATTTCTCAGGTAAAAAAAAATTGACAACCATAATGAAAGAATTTCTGAGCATATGTAGAAAAAATGTAAATAAAAAATAGAGAAGCATTGGAAAATGATGGAAACCTTAAATGAACAATATAGGAAAGAATTAGAATGCGTGAAACAGATTTAAAGAGATACCCAGGAAATTAAAAATTCCACTGAAAACTGGCAAAACCACTTGAACAACACTGAAGATAGATTTTTTGACACTGAAGACAGGATTTCAGCTAGCAATCACAAAAGGAAAGATTTCTTAAAAATAACAAGAAACCAGGAAATAACAATTTAACAGCTGTAAGATGATGTAAAGAAAAACAATATAAGACTGATAGTTGTAGCTGGGTGTGATGGTGCATGCCTTTAATCCCAGCACTCAGGAGGCTGAGGTAGGAAGAGTGTTGTGAGTTCGAGGCCAGCTTGGGCTACAACAGGAGCGCTAGGCCAGCCTGAGCTACGTAGTGTGACCCTGCCTCTAAAAACCAGGACTGGGAGTTTGGCTCAGTGACTTAAATGCCTGTCTCACAGGTGCAAGGTTGTGAGTTTGATCCCCAGTGCTGAAAAAAAAAAAAGACTGATAGTTGTGAATGAAATAAAAACAGTAGTCAACACGAATGACATAAAAAGACTACAGAAATAATGGCAGAAAACTTCCTAGGCATGGGAATCTGACATACAGATAAGTGAAGTATATAAAATTCCAATGAGCCATAACCAAAATAAATCTACATCTAGACATATAATAATCAAGATCACAGAAATTCAGCACAATAAAAGAATATTAACAGTTGGTAGATAAAACAAACTGATCATCTATAAAGGAAAACCCATCAGACTCATGGCAGACTTTTCAACATAAACGCTTAAGTTAAGAGTAGCTTGGAGTGAAGTATTTCAAGCCCTGAAAGAAAACAACTTGCCAACCAAGGTTGATGTGCCCTGCAAAACTATCTTTCAAAATGAGTGGAGAAGGCCAGGGATACATCTCAGTGGCACAAGTACCTGCTTGGCAAGCACAAGGTCCTAAGTTCAACTACCAGTTACACCCTCAAAAAAATTAATGGTGAAAGAAGATACTTCCGTGAGAAATAAGTATGATATTGTGACCATCAAAGAAGAAATTCATGACCATCAAACCAACCCAACAAAGAGTACAAAAGATATTATAGACTTACATAAAAATAAACAAAATTCCAAGAGAAACAACAAGGGCCGGGAGTTTGGCTCAGTGGCTTAAGCGCCTGTCTGACAGGCGCGAGGTTGTGGGTTCAATCCCCGGTGCCACAAAAAAAAAACCAAAAACCAAGAGCAACAACAGAAAGAAACCAACAATCAGGGTAAGCAATTAAACAGAGAGAAAAAGTAGGGAACCAAAAGCAGTAAGATAACATGACAAAGATAAGCCAGTACATATCAGTAATAACCATTAATGTAAATAACCTCAGTTCACCAATCAGAGGAAACAGACTGGTGGAGTGGATCAAGAAACAAAATCCAACAATATGCTGTATACAAGAAAAACATATAACTCAAAGGAAAATTCATAGATTGAAAGTCAAAGGGTGAAAAAGAATGCTCCACACAACAGCAACCCAGTAAAAGGCATGGGTAGCGATTCTGTTTGCAGACAATGTTAACTTCAAACCAAGAATAATCAAAAGACATAAGTGACTACATACTTGTTAGGGGAAAACTTGAAGAAGAAGAGATAACATTTATAAATATATATATACATCAAATATTGGAGCACCAAACTATATAAGTTAAATATTAATAGAGATGAAAAATCAAATAAGCAATTATAATGGGAAAACTTAACATCCCATTTTCACAAAAAGATAGATTAACTGGACAAAAAATCAGCAAATGACAGAACTGAGCCAAACTTGTGAACAAATGAACTTAGTAGATGTTTACAGAGTGTTCTACTCAACAACATCAGAATACACATTCTTCTCAGTAGCACATGTAACTTTCTCTAAAATAGACCATGCAGTATCCCGTAGAACTTGCTTAAAGAAATAGAAAAGAATTGAAATTACCCCATGCGTATTATCTGACAATAGTACAATGAAATTTGAAATTAATGGCAAAAGAAACTTCAAGAACTCCATAAACACATGGAAATTAAATAATAGCCTCCTGAACAATCAATAGATCATAGACAAAGCTGAAGAAGAAATTAAACAATGTCTAGAATAAAACGAAAATGCAAACACAACTTACAGGAACCTGTGGGATGCAATGAAAACAGTCCTAAGAGGGAAATTTATAGCAATGAATTCTCACATCAGAAAAATGTAATGAGCACAAATAAACAACCTAATGTTGCACCTTAAACTTCTAGAAAAAGAAGAGCAAGTCAAGCCCAAAGAAGAGAGGAAAGTATAAAAATCTGAGCAGAAATGAATGCAATTGAAACTAAGAAAACAATACAAAGAATTAATGAATGGAACAGTTGGTTCTTTGAAAGAATAAATCAAATTGATAAACCCCTAGCCAACCTTATCAAAAAGAGTAAAGAAAAAACTCGAATTCATGCAATAAGGAATGAAAACGGTGAAATCAATCCATGCAATAAGGGATGAAAAGGGTGAAATCACTAGAGACCCTGTGGAAATACAGAAGATCAACAATACCTACTTTGAAAAATTTTACTCTCTCCCATAGGTCCCATAACACAGAATAAATGGACAGATTCCTAGAAACCTATGAATTAACAAAGCTGAATCAAGACAGGCCGAAGTCCTAATGGATTCACAGCTGAATTCTACTAGAAATTTAGGGAAGACTTAATGCCAACACTCCTCAAACTCTTTAATGAAATTGAAAGAGAAGCAATTCTCCTGAACTCATTTCTGGAGACAACTATTACCCTGATACCAAAACTAGAGAAAGACCCAAATGAAAAGGAGAACTACAGGGCAATATCCCTAATAAACATAGATTCAAAAATCCTCAGTAAAATAAATAATCAAGAAGAAAAGTGGCTAATATTAACAGACCCAGAGATGACAGGTATTTTGGCAATAGTAGAGATGGACTCTAAAATGGCTATTTTAACTATGTGTAAAATGTTTTTTCACTTTTTTATTTAAAGAAAACATTAAAACATTTTATTTTGACAAATTTGTACATGCACATGACATATCTGGATCATTTTCACTTTCTATTACTTCTTTGCCCCTCTCTTCCCAAAAATTTCACTTTTTTTCACTCCAGTGTGTAAAATGTATTTTGCTCATATCTACTCCTTCTGCTACCCACCTTTGTGTCCCTTACTTCCCCCTCTTGCTCCTTTCTTCTTGTCTAATAATAAGGAGAACATGGTATATTTAGCTTTCTGAGTCTGGCTTATTTCACTGAATACATTGGTCTCCAGATTCATCCACATTCCTGCAAAAAACAATTTTGTTTTTCCTTATGGACAAATCATATTGCATTGTGTGTGTGTGTGTGTGTGTGTGTGTGTGTGTGTATGTGTGTTATATATATATATATATATTTTTCTGTTTATGCGTTGATGGATATTTAGCCTGCTTACATATCTTGGTTATTGTGAATTGTGCTGCAATAAGCATGGATATGTAGATATTTCTATAGTATGCTGACTTTAAGTCTTACAGATATATACCAAGGAGTGATATAGCTGGATCAAGTGGTGGCACTATTTTTAGATATTTGAGGAACCGCCCTACTGATTTCTACATTGACTACACTAATTTACATTCCCGTCAGGATGTAGAAGCTTTATTTTTCCCTACATCCTGACCAGCATTTATTTATGTATGTATTTGTGTGTGTGTGTGTGTGTGTGTGTGTGTGTGTTCCTGAGTATAGCCATTGTAAGTGGGGTGAGGTGGAATATCAGTGTAGTTTTGATTTGCCTTTTGTTAATGGCTAAAGATATTGAACACTTTTTCTTGTACCTACTAGTTATTTGTACTTATTTTGAGATGCATCTGTTCAATTCATTTACCCAGTTGTTACTAATTAGTGATTTGATTCTTTGACGTTAAAATTCTTTATATATTCAAGATAGTAATTCCCTGTCAGAATGGTGGTTGGCAAAGATTTTCTTCCCGTCTGTAAACTGTCTCTTCACTCTGTTAGTTGCTTTCTTGGCTGTGTGACAAACTTTTTAATTTCATATAATTCTATTTGCTGATTCTTGTTATTATTTCCTGAACGATTGGAGTTTCGTTCAGAAAGTCTTTGCCTATATCTATGGATTCAAATGTTTCCCTATGTTTTCCTTCAGAAGTTTCAAATTTTAAAGACATGTGTCTAAGTTTTTGATAAATTGTTATTTGGCTTTAGTACAAGGAGCGATATGTCATAAATTGTATGAGACTCAGCTATAGTTCTTCTATACCTATTTTCTTCAGGGATTTTTAAAAATCATGAATGAATGTTGAATTTTGTCAAAAGTTTTTCTACACCTATTGAGATGATCTTGTGATTTTTGTTCTTGATTCTGTTTATGTGATGAATGACATTTATTGATATATATATATATATATATATATATATTTGCACACACATACATATATATTAAACCATCCTTGTACCCTTGAGATATAGCCTACTTGGTTGTGGTATATCCTTTTTTTTTATGATTTGATGCATTCTGTTTGCTAGTAGCTTGGTGAGGATTTTTGCATCTGTATTCATTAGAGAGACTGGCCTGTAGTTTTCTTCTTTGGTTGGATGCTTGACTGGTTTTGGGATCAGGGTAATGCTAGCTTCCAAGAATGATTTTGGGAGTATTTGAGTACTCTGTTGATTTCATTAAAGAGTTTGAGGAGCATTGATGTTAGATCTTTCCTGAAGTTCTGTAGAATTTGAGAGTGAACTCATAAGGTCCTGAGCTTTTCTTCCTTGGTAGGTTTTTTTAAATTATTATTATTACTGCTTAAATTTCATTGCCTATTATTGGATTATTTAAGATTTTTAAACCTTCTTGGTTCTGTTTTAGTAATTCATATATATCTAGGAATCTTCCCATTTCTTTTCAGTTCTCTGATTTTTTGGTATATAGGTTTGTGAATTAGTTACTAATAATTTTCTACATTTTGGCAGTTTCTTAATGAATTTTCACCTTTTGCATTTCTAATTGCACTGATATGGGCCTTTTCTTTTTCTTTTCTTTTCTTTTTTTTGGCAAGATCGCCTATTTGTTTTGTTTATCTTTCAAAGAACCGGGTCTTCATTGTTCTTTGAATATTTTTGGTCACCATTTCTTTGATTTCTATTCTGATTTTATAATTTTGTTTCTTGTACAACCACCAGATTTGGATCTTTCTTGTTTTTCTAGGACCATGAGATATACTATTAGATTACTTATTTGTGCTACTTCTGTTTTACTAATGTGGGCATTCACAGCTTTAAACTTCCTGTGTAGAACTGCTTTCACTGTGTTCCATAAATTTTGGTATGTTGTACTGGATTTTCATTTAATTCTAAGAAATGTCTTATTTCTTCCTTAATTTTTTTCTGTAACTTATTGATTATTTATAAATGTGTTAATTTCCATACATTTTCATAGCTTCTATGATTTGTTTTGCTTTTGACTTCTAGTTTCATTGCACTGTGATCTGATGAAATGCATGGTAAAATTTTAGGTCTTTTGTATGTACTTAAGAATGCTTTATTGAGCCGGGCGTGGTGGCGTACGCCTTTAATCCCAGCACTAGGGAGGCTGAGGTAGGAGGAGCGTTGTAAGTTCGAGGCCGGCTTGGGCTACAACGCGAGCGCAAGGCCGGCCTGAGCTACGTAGTGGGACCCTGCCTCAAAAACAGGGCTGGGAGTTTGGCTCAGTGGCTTAAGCGCCTGCCTTGGCTGGCGCGAGGTTGTGAATTCAATCCCCAGTACCGCAAAAACAAAAACGAAAACAAAAAAACAAGAATGCTTTATTAGTTAGTATGTGATCTATTTTGGAGAAAGAGCCATGTGTTGCTGAAAAGAATGTGTATTCTATTGGTGGAACATTGTAAATATCTATTAAGTTCATTTGTTCAATGTTTAATTTGGTTCTAATATTTCTTTGTTGATATTTTAATTGATCTATTTGTGATAGTGGAGTAGTAATTGTACTGATTATTATCTGATCTTTTACGTCTATTAGAGTTTGTTTTGTAAAATTGAGTGCACTGTGGCTTGTTGCATATATATTCATAATTGTTATCTCTCCCAGTTGGATAGTTCCATTAACCAATATGTAACATCTTTCTTCATCTATTTTGATCAGCTTTGGCTGGACACACACTGACTGAAAATAGGACTACTGCTTGTTTTATGCATAGAATGTTGTTTTTCATTTGTTGATTTTTGATGTATGAATTTCTTTTTGTGTTGCATATGTTTCTGTATGTTGGATTTTGCTTCTTGATTCATTCTGCTGGTCTGTGTCTTTTAACTGGTGGATTGAATCCATTCACATTGATAGTTATAGTTCATAGATATTAACTTCCTTCTGTCACTGCATTATTTGCTTATTGCTGTTTGTATCTATTTAGGGTTCTAAATGGCTCATTTACCTGTGGATTATATTACCTAGAATTGGAAATTTTTCTGCAGTTATTTTGGTGAGCACATTTTTTATACCTTACTTTCCTTGTGAAAAACTTTGCTAATACCTATAATTTTTAGGTTTGTTCTTTTACAGTCAAGTAGGGGCATTTGGGTCATCCTTTTATTGTATCTCATTTTTTTAGTATCCCTGAATAAATCATCCATTTTTATAGCAACCTTGTTTCCAAGTCCTGATATTTTGTCTTGTGACTGATCATGTCTATTGTAAAAACTTTCAATTGAGTTGTTCATTTCCATAGTTTCTACTTATTTTTTTCATAATCTCTAATGCTTTACTAAAGAGTTAATTTATAACCTGCAATGTCTTTCTTAAATCATTCACCTTTTATTTATATCTTAGTTAAACTCATTGGTCACCTTATTATTTGAATCATTTAATTATTTACACCTTCTTTGAGCTCACTGCACATCTTAGAAGTTGGTACACTCACTTATTTTTTGGTCTTGACTTTTCTGTCAAATACTTTAGATATTTATTCTTTTGAGTTCTTTGTCCTGAAATTCATACACTTCAATATCTTAAGATCAGCTTTTGAGGCTGGTCTGAATCTTTTTTTTTTTTTTTTTT